>LPNX011113788.1:24674-78882 GCA_001517045.1 Pseudotsuga menziesii | reverse complement strand
CCCCCCCCCCCCCGCCCCGCCCCCCCAACTTGAGATGTATTAGGTTTATGAAAAGGAGAAAGGGAATGCAACATGGTGAGGGAATTTACCAAATTCATTCATTTTCTAGCATTTAAGGAATTAGATGGCTAAATATTAGAAAACAACATACCTCCACCCACCCTAAAAGTTGATGAACTATGCAATAGGAATGTGGCTACTACTGCTTCATAGAATGTGAAGTGAAGGAACTGAACTGCTGTTTGGTTGGATGAAGTAAAAGATGAAAGCTAAAAGTATAACTATGGTACTCTCATATGGCTAAAGTATGCTACTGTAAAACTGCTGATGGAGTCATGCAAACTATATAGTCTTCACTTGCTACAAAACCCGATGGTACAATTCTTACCATGCAAATAAATGTGTCGATGTTGAACATGGAAATAAGTCATTGGATTACCCACCATTGATGAATGTCGTTAACCAATGAGAGGCAATATCACCATTGATGTCAATGAGTGCCAAGGTACCTAAGTACATTGTGTAAAGTGCGAATAAATGAGCTGATGTCAAGCCACTTGCAAGATCTAATAATCAAGGGACATTGATGTATTCCCATGATTGTCAGTGAGAGAACTTGCCATTAAGGCATGTAAGCCTCAAGGTACTAAAAATGAAGTCTAGTATGCATCTCAGATAAGGTGTTGAGGTCGATGGGGAAAGACTTGTTGAAAAGTGGGCCTTAAGGAATCCCACATCAGTCAACATGAGTTGTACATAATGAGTGGTAGGACTATAGATGAAACATCTCACGGTGAAATAGTTTTTATGGCAAGGATAACAAAGCAATGTAGTCATGTAAAGGAAGCTGAAATGGTTTTATTCATAAGGAAAAAGATAAACTGAAAATGAGGAAACATGTGTGTGACTCAAAAAGGTAGACATGAGAAAAATCATGATGTCAAAGGTAGTGAAAAAGTAGACTCTAACATGGATGATGGATAAGCTTGGAAGGAAAAAGGGTAAGTAATCATGACATGGCGTAAATGGTTTCTGAAAGGGTTCTTTGTGGCAGCAAATGTCATGACATACACAAGGGAAACTCAACTCCAAGCTTTCAATGGAACATTTTTCTGAAATTTTTCTGCGATTTTGAAAATTATTTCTGCATGCCATTTGTTCGTCTTTAAATCTGCAAAGGTTTATCATTTTCCCGCAACAAACTTGTGAGAGCATTAAATATATAGGAAAATATATGCTTAATAAAAAGTTAAAGTGAATAAATAAAAATGCTCTTATACCTGAAAATAACAACGCTTCTTGTCAAAACCTATTTCTGAGTGACTTGAGAAAAACAAGTTAGCACAACAATCACAAAATTTGAAAAAAATTCTAAGTTCATTTAAAATTTAAAATTTATGATTTTATTTATTAACTAATACTTTTTAAGATAAGTGCGTATTTATGTAATGATTGCGCAATAGGGAGAGAGGGTCGACCCTTTCAGTGGTCGCCCCCTCTAAAAAAAACATACTATCTTAGAATAGAGAAGAGTGTGTAAACAAGCGATTTCTATGGTAAATTTGGTAGCTTGAAAACGACACCTACCTTCCTCAAACGGAAGATGTGTCAGGTCCCACTAGGAAAACTCTCTTGAAAACAAACCAAGCAAAGAAATATTTTATTATATATATAGTTTTTTTTTAATTAAAATATTTGTTTTGTTTATTTTTTTATAGTTTTTTATGTTTATATGTTTTATAATTTTTAAATTGTATTAACAAATATTTCAATTATTTTTTAATTTTGTTTTTATTATCATTATTATTATTATGATTATTGGTTCCTATTTTCTTGATTTTATATGTTAAAATTCAGAACCAAATACTATAAGAGTATGCTAAAAAATGAACCCTAGTATCCTTAATATCACCTTATTATTATTATTAAACGCCTAACCTCGTCACGAACAACCCGACATTAATATAACTAACTATTAATATTCTTCTTCTAACCCTTGGGAGAGTGAACCGTAAGTGGAGATGTAAAATAAAATGAATGTTCTTCTATTAATATTCTTGGTGATCGACATTTCATATTTCATTTTTCCCTTTATAGAATTGTCCAAAATATATATTATATGAAGAAGGTTGTTTATCCCACAAAGGTGAGTGAGCTTTATATATTAAATATTTATCTTAACCATTGAAGATGGTCCTTTATCTTACAAACATTAAGAATTTATCTTATGATTATAAGAAGAAAAATTGAAACATATAATCTCTCATCATAAGTTCACTTGATTACAATTTATTTTAAAATTTATCCTTATTTCCCTTTCGATAAAATGAAACATGGTCTATTTTAACAAGTGTTCCATGGAAAATCGCCCCCAGGGTTGGGGGCTCGCCCCCCTCGCTCCCCACGCCCCGGGGGCTTGGCGGCTCCTCCAGAAACGTTTCCTCACGCCCCAAAAAAGCGAAACTTCCGAAAACGCAGGAGGGGGCACGCCTCCTAGCTTTGAATGTCGCTCCGCTTGTGAGGGGCGCCCACACGCCCCTCCCCGAAGATGGGGGGCTCCCACACGCCCCCCCACGATTTTACATTTTTAAATTTTTTAAAATTCGAAATTAAAAAAATACAAAAAAAACAAAAAACAAAAACAAAAAGAATAAATCAAAAACTAAAACCTAAATTATGCTTCTTACCTTCCTCGTGACTCATTCATTTCCGCTGCCATGACTGAGTGAGGCTGCCGCGTGACTAACCAGAGGCTACTATGAGTGAATGGAGGTTGCCTGAGATCACGACTACTGTGACTGCTTGTGGCTAGGGTTTTACCCCTAGCTTGTGAGAATGAGCACCTACTAAGGAGAAGGGACTCCTTAGTAGCAGTTCAATATGTGTAAATTAAAAAGCTAAAAAAGAAACTCTAACATGTGCATAAAACAAAAAAACAAAATGTAAATAATGGTTTTGGTATTAATATTACCTCCAATGTGAAGGTTGGTGAAGCTCGTTGCGGTGATCCAAGAGGGTTGCTCCGAGCTCCAACTTGCTCCTTCTCTTTCTCCAATGGTGGAAATGGGCCAAAAGGGGCTCTCAAGGTGAAAGTAGCTCAAGGGTGAGCTAGGGTTTCAAGAGCTAGTTTGGCAGAGTAAGGGTGCTTATGATTGTGGATGTGAAATAAGGGGTCTCCATCACCTATTTATAGTTTTTCAATGGTGGAGTGCTGGCCCATGGTTTTGGAAACCATATGGTCTAGGGCAGCTATATAGGGTTTTTTCCTCCTTTTCCTCCTTATTTTATATTTTTTCTTCCCTTTTTAGGCTTTTTTGATGGTTTTATGGCCTTTTGGAGGCATTTTGGGCCTTTTGGAGGCTTTTTAGTGGGATTTTTGCTATTTTAGAGGAATTTTGGATATTTTTGGAGGAAAAAGGGGGTTTTTAAGGGAAATATGGTAGAAAAATGGACAAATGAGCCATGCAGTGGGGTAGATGAGGTAGTGAACACTTTTTGGGTGTTAACAGATTGCCCCCTGATGTGCGAGGGTAGGAGCTCATCGTATGGCCGATGGACATCATAAGTCATAAATGGTGTTGCTGGGGTGTGGAGTGAATGGGAGTTTGCAGGAGTGGAGTGTTGCATTCTTGCAGATGTTGAGCTCGTGGGTAGGCTCGTGGTCGCCAGCTTGAAGGAGAGGAGCTCCCAGCTCGTGGGTCATCGGCTTGAAGGAGCTTGTGGGTCGCCGGCTCAAATATATTTTTAATCTTGAAATGAAGGGACTATAAATTATATTGCAGAAGTGTATACGCAAGTGAGAATACTATCCGTGGAGTGGTTTTCGAAGAATATTTTGAGGAATTTGAAGATCCTTGTTTTGGAAGGTATGTTGTTTTGTTAAGTAGTTGTTCAGCAGCTTCCTGGACTGTGCCATATTGATGCTGATTTTTATGATTGTAACTTTGTACCAAGGGAAGTTATCTCTTGGATATATAAAATTCATGGATCTTCCTTTCATGAATTCTATGTGTATTTTCATGTATCTGTTAATTTAGTGTACTTTATGCTTTTGGAGTAGCATTAGGTAGACCTGCATGTTCTTATTTCTGATGTCCTTTTTTGTTTAGTCCTATTGACCTACCTTTTTGGTTTTTTTTGTACATCTATAAAGTTATTGTATCTTATGAATGTTAAAATATTATTTTTACCTTCAATGCCTGTTTATTTGGAAAGTTAATGCCAAATGGTATGCCTATCATTACTCAATTTTATTCAGAAGTTATCAGTTATACCTGGCATGCCAGAGTTTCAACAAACCATGGGAAATTTTAACATAAAATGTTATATTGCGATATAGAGCAAGTAGAATGTTTTTAACACATGTGAGCTCATTTTCATTTCACGATGTATAAATTGCTAAGCATCATTCAAGATGAGGCTGATTTGCTAACAATGGCATCAGACACAGGCATGCAATTTTGATGGCATTTAAAATCCAGGGTTGAAAGTTATGGTATTATTTTGAATCAATGACCATTGAACGTTGGCAGGCTTCGGGAGAGTGAAATTCATTCCATTGTTGAAAGGTCTCAAGCTGTAGCACCTGCAAGTTGTGTATTAGTGGGAGATCATGCTGCATGTAAATGCTTTAAGTTTATTCTGGGTTCTTCCCAATGATCTGCTGCTTTAATGCTCCTTGTTTCGGATATGCAAGTCTGAGATGATTTGACTAAAACATGGGCAGAGGTTATGCTCATTGTCTTGCTATTTAAAACATACATTTTATAATTTATTTGCAGTTATATTACATGGTTTTAAATTTTTAAGCCTAAATTAAAAATTTTAAAATTTTTAAGAATTTGTTTAAAAAAAATTAAATCTCAACTTTTAAATAAGTCTATAAGTATTTTATTTTTATTTTTTTTGAATTTTTAGCCTATAATTTAATTTAATTTATTTTTTTAAGCCTATACATTTATGATTTTCTTTCATTTTAATTTTTTTCCAGCTTGATATTCTTTTCTCAGCCTGTAATTTTTTTTGCAGCATGCAAAATTTTTTTTCAAGCTATAAAGTTAAAAATTTTATTGTTTAAGACTTAAAAAAAGTTAAGGTTTTAAATTTCATTATTTTAATTCTTCATTATCTAAGTTAATGTCAGATGATTCATGAATTAAAAAAAATAAAATCTAAATGTTTTGTAATTTGTTGTAGCGGGTTGCCAAAATTGCAAAATTAAACTACACCTAGTAGTTTTGATTTTCAACCCAGCAATATGAGCAACTCTAGCAATGGCAACAGTAGTGGCAACAATGAAGTGACTCTGAATTTCAGACAGGGGGTAACTCTAGTGTTGGATTTGGGACAAAGATTGGAAGTGGGAGTGGGAATCCCTCATCAACCAGGTCAAATAAAAATGAAGGAGAAGGTAATGCCGATCTCAACCCATCAAAATCATTGGCTCATTATGCAAAGGGGACATTTGATCCCAAGAAACTACTTTTTCTATATGCAAACCTAGTAGATGCTCCTTCAAACAACCAAAGAGGAAAGAGAAGTTGTGGTGGATCACGTCAATGGGTATGCAATGTTTGTGGCCATCCTTGGGTTGGGAGTTATAGTTGGGTTAGACAACACCTTTTGAGCATTGGTGGCAAAGGGGTTTCTATGTGTGTGAAGCTAACCTTGTTGCAAAGAAATGAGCTGATGAGGTTGCAAATGGCAGCAGATGCTAAGGGCACATTCTCTAGCCGAAATGTAGCATCAACAAAAGATCGCAATGCAAGTTCTAAAAGGAAAACTAACCCATTTACTTGTATGCCTCAACCATCTATTGAGACATCTTCATAAAAAAAGGAGGTTTCTCATTCTTGTGCTATAGGGCCAACCATTACAAACGTGTATGGAAAGATTAATCGTGAAGATACAGATGATGCCATTGGAAAATTCCTTTTTGCCAATGGAATTCCTTTTTTCCAATGGCATTCCTTTCCATGTTACTCGTTCTCCTTATTATAAGGAGATGGTTCGTTCTATTGCATCATCGGGACCCTCATATGTGCCCCCAAGTGAGCACAAGGTGAGGATAGTGATTTTAGAGAGGCAGGTGTCCAATATTATCATGCAGAAAGAGTAGATGAAAGAGGTATGGGTGAGGTCAGGTTGCTCTATTGTTATGGATGGGTGGGCAGATATTACCAAATGCCCACTTATTAACATCATAGTTACATGCGTAGATGGGCCATTCTTTCTCAGAGCTATTGATTGTTCTGGAAAGCGCAAAGATGCACCTTTTCAATTTGAGCTTCTTTGGGATGCTATAGAGGAGGTTGTGCCTGAGAATGTTGTGCAGGTTGTGACAGATGTAGCAGCAGTATGCATATCGGCTGGTTTACTAGTTCAAAGCACGTATAGGCATATATTTTTGACCCCTTGTTGTGTGCATGCTCTCAACAATGCCCTGAAAGACATTGGAAAAATTGATTGGGTAACCACCTTAGTATCGGCTGCAAGGGATGTGCAGATGTTTATCTGCAACCACCACACCTCCGTAGCCATGTATAGGGCTCACTCGAGGAAGTAATTCCTCAAGCCCACAGATACTAGATATGCCAACTATTTTCTCTTATTGGAGAGGATGTTGGAGATACAGCCAGCATTTCAGGCCATGGTTGTGACTCCATATTGGAACAGGTGGATAGAGTCCGAGACAGAGGATGGGAAGAGGATCAGGCTTCAGATATTAGATAATGATTGGTGGGTAGATTGTAGTTATTTGGTCTCATTCTTGTGCCCTATAGTTGAGGTTATTCGCTACACTGACACTGATTCTCCTAGTCTTGGAGAAATCTATGAGACTTTTGACAGCATGTTGGGAAAGGTAAGGGAAGCTATTCACCAGAAAGAGCCCTCCTTGGAGTTCTACACGAACCAAATTCGACCCATTATTCAGTGTAGGTGGGACCAAATGAACACACCTTTGCACATGGTAGCTTATGCACTAAACCCAAAATGTTACATTTCTAGGCCTAGTAGAATTGCTCCCATTCAGGATCCGGAGATCAAGAAGGGCTTTTGAATTGCCATTGCAAAGATGTACAGTGAAGAGGAGGGACAAACACTTCAGAGACAATGGATTTAGTTTGCAGGTCTCAAAGGTCCCTTCAACAAGCCTAATGCCAAGGCAGACCGTGGTGACTTAGGCCAGGATGACCCCATTGGTTGGTGGGACATGCATGGGGATGAGGCTCCAGAGATCAAACATCTTGCTATTCATTTGTTGTCTCAGATTTCTAGTTCCTCTGCAGTTGAGAGGAATTGGTCCACCTATAGCTTCATTCACTCTATCAAGAGGAATAGAATTACCTCTAGGAGAGCTGAGAAGCTAGTTGCAGTGCACAGTGCCCTTCGTCTTGCACACAGGAAGACACCAGAGTATCGGATGGGACCTGCTGTATGATGGGATGTGGATCTAGAGGTCGAGGCATAGTTAGATGAGGAGGATGGAGTGGATGAGATGCTACATGGTTTGGTTGGTGTACCATCGGTTACTCCTGAGAGTGACTTAGATACAGATGATGACATTCCCATTGATGGTCCCGATGCCTTCATGCAGCAGATGGATGCAGAGGACCAATCAATGGAGTTGACACCTTGATGCTTGTTTTGTTATGATTTCTTTTAGCTACTTTTAAGTTTTAGTTATTAGTTTCCATTGTTACTTGTTACTATGTTAGTTAAAGACTTAAAGTTTTACTCTTGACTCTAAATATTGATCAGTGATCACTAATGACTGAGTCTTTGACTCTTTCCTATGGCTATTTTAAATTTTTGTCTTTTTGACCAATCTTAGTTTAGTAATTTAGTATTGTCTATTGATGTTTCACTGTTTTAGTCTCTATTTCTATTTCAAACTTAGTATTTAAAAATTAAAATGCATGGTATATATTATAATTTATATCATTGATTCAAGTTTTCAATTAGAATGGCTGAGATTTAAATATCAAATTTGAAATATGAATATCAAGGTTGAAAGGAAAAATTGTACAATTTGAAAATGTTCATTATGAATCAATGAATCATTGAATTGTCACTTGTGTATGTTTGTAACATGCTTGTTATATTATCATTAAATTGCTAGTTTTTAGATTTTAATTTACATTGTTAGGATTTATTATATTTATTATCTAGCATTTATAAAAAAAAATTAATTTATATATATATATATATATATATATATATATATATATATTTATAATTTTTATGACCTTGACGCTCCCCCGCCGCCCGTCCCCCGCCCCCCTTGAATTTCCCTAGAATTTGGGGGTAGTCTCTACATGCCCCCACCGTGCGTTTCCCCGCTCCCACTCTCCCGCATCCTGGAAACTTGGGGGAACATTGATTTGAACTATGCAGTGGTCTATAAGTATTTATCGATGGCACGGGAATCTAGACGCTAGAATATCACGTGTTACTATTTATGGGATCGTAGTCTTGATCATGGAATCAGTGTTCTTATTATATTAGTGGAAGAAGAAAAATGAAAAGATCACCATAACGACTCTGTATGTTACAGGCTAGTTCTCCTTTTTATGAATTTGTTTTATAACATCTTTGAATTTATAAAAACATTCATAACACTATGGTGGAATTTGACCGGATGAATTACTTGAAACTTCGGCACTATATGGTGTAGGTGACTAATGAACAACCATTCACCTTGCTGTTCAAAGATTGAAGGAATATAAATACAGTGAAGGGCTTTGAGAAGCAAGTCATGCACAAAAGATGCTAGAATGTGTATTCCAGCCTACGTATCTAGAAGTCTAGACAAAGTTTGCATTACAATGGAAAACTTAAATTATAGGCACTATTAGTGAGATTCAGAATTGTTGTAAGTGAAGATAGCTGTCGGTGAGGGTCCAACTACCCATTTCAACAGTTGAGCCGAGTCAGCTATTAGAAGCCAATATCAATGTTGAGAGTTGAGGTGGGGTTGATGTTAAAGCTGGCTAGACTCGAAGTTAATGTCAAACAATGAATGCCAACCTACCTGTAAAGGTCAAATGACATGGACTCAACCAATCTGACCCAGGTGCGCAAGGCAGACTCCATAAATAGAGAACCTAGAAATCCCAAGGTTATCTATGAGAATGTTAAGCCAGGTGACCAAGGTATGAATGTAATTGTTGAGAAGAAAAAAGGGTTAACAAATAGAAAACATAAATACAAAGGAAAGGTGCAGAATTGCTATCGTTCTGTCACATGGATGCATGTTTGTTTCAGATAAAGGAATTGTTACCACCTAAGTTGTACTTAGTGGTTTTTTATCAAGTGAGCCTGGTGAACCGGAGAAGGATAACTTGTTCAGAATTCAGAAGACCTTTGGAAGTGCTTGTTGTACTATATCACATGTTCATACCCCATGGGGGAATTGTAATAAATGTTCTAGCATGATAGTGTCTGTAAAAGACTTGGTCTCTTAGACTTTATTTGTCCATCCGATCAGCCCAAGGTGTTTTTTCCCTTGGTTATTAGTGGTTGTTGAATAAATGATTGATAATTTCTGAGTTTTTCACTCCATACCTCCAAAGTTGGGGTGGTCGGCTTGGCATTTAGGCCCACTGAGGTTATTAGAGTCTATGTGTCAATGTATAAACATGCTAGACATCATGGCCAAGTCATATGAACATGTCTAAGTTCCCCTAGGGTTTTTCAACTTTTTTTTAGTTTTTCCAGTGTTTTTTATTAAAAATTTAATTTTTCCAAAACTTAGGCTATTTTTTAATAGTTTAATTGGAAAAATTGATTTTGTAATAAAAGTGGGCCAAATAATCAGTTTCAGTCATGTAGGTGCTCATTTTCAAGCCAAGAGAACCATCTAAACCCATGGACCCACTATTTCCTAGTTTTGAGTGATTTTCCATCACTCAGGTCAAAAAGCCCCAAAAATCAATTATTGATTATTTTAATTAATAAATTGATAAATAATGGAGCAAATCCAAAATCATAGATCAATGGATTCTCAGCCAATTTGATTGAAATTGGTCAGATCTGGACTAGATTGACTGAATCTAACAAATCCTTGAATGAAGGAGGTGATCAAATCAGATCTAGAGTTGATATTTAGTAGCCTTTATGGGGAATTACACCCTCTCTCTCTCCATTATTTATCAATTTATGAATCCAAAATCATAGATCAATGGATTCTCAGCCGATTTTATTGAAATCAGCCAGATCTGAACTAGATTGACTGAATCTGACAAATCCTTGACTGAAGGAGGTGATCAAATTAGATCTAGAGTTGAGCTTTAGCAGTCTTTATGGGGAATTGTACCCTCTCTATCTCCTCCACACATGTGGACTCTCCTGGATGCTCAGTGGACTGATGTGTCGATTTATGGGTTGAAGTGTCAGCTCAATCAGGCCCCCGGTTGACAAGTAGGCTCAGTTCAGATTTAGATCTACATTGATTGACTCTCCATCAGCTGATTTGATCTGTCTCCTTGGGATTTGTGCCCCCCTGGGATGGATCTCCTGGTTTTTGTATAAATCAAGCACAAGCAGCCTCTTCCAAGCTAGTTAGAACTGGGATTGAGGTGCTGCTGCTATTGTACTGTTGTTATTGTTCATTTGAAATAAAGAGAAGCTTTGGAGGCAAGACAGTGTTATGCCATTGTATGTGTAGATGATCATTGCCATTTTTTACTGAGGTAACCTGTATCTATGTTCATAATTTGCTGATTGCTTGTGGATTCATTGCTAAGATTGATAATAAGCTTATTATAATCTTGATAGGAAAGGTGCTTTTCAATAAGTTCATTGGCCATCTCTTTCCTTTGATGCATGTTTAGAGATCTAGATTCAGCATGTTTTATAAGTTTATATGCATGTTATACTGAATCTCTGTGTATGTACTAATTAGATCTCCCAAGTATTTCACCAAGTCTTTGATTTCAGCTGAGCTGCAGGTTCCTAGATTGGAGAGGATGCTGATCTAGTTTGCTTCTTCACTCTCTCCAAAACCTTACAAAGGCATAGTCCCTCGACATTCCACCTAAAATCTCCACGGTGAATCTTCAAGGCTACCAGCATTTCTCTCCTCCTCTTCCTCCATTAAAATCAATTCTTTTACCTAGTTAATTTGTTCACAGATTTGATATTGTTTAGATCTATTATATTAAAGTAAATTTAACATAGATCTATCTTCTCAAATCCCATAATCTAGATCTTGTTCTTAAAAGGTTTCATAAGCATTCTAGATCTAGCTTTAGGGAATTCGTCCTTTTTGCATGGAATTTTAAAGAGGATTTGTAGCTTGTATGCATTAGATTTCTGTTTTCTGTTATAAAATATAAATCTAGCAATCAGTACACATCATATTGGCTGCCAAAAAATGCAATCCAAGATCCCAAGGAAAGCTTTCTTTCCTTGGTTCCATTTTTACTTTTTTTTAACTAGTTTTAACTTAGTTTTTTTTTTGTTTAAAAGTAAGCTGACCCGAAGGTACTTTCAAAGTGCTTTCAGGAATATTTCAGTCTAATAAGATTTCTGGTTTTTAGCAGGTATAACATAAAAGAGGAGGAGCATCTATTCAAAAGTGACTTTTGGGCCTTCTAAATCCCCCTAGGGGTCTCCCTTTTTGACTGAAATATTTAATTTTTGCACTTTGTAAGCTCTTGGTTTCATTATGTATAAGAATCAAGAGGCATCATATCATTTTTCTGATATTGTAACCACTGGTAATAAAAATAATTTTGAATAGGCTCTTTCGAGCCCATTCCCCATCCCCCCTGGGGTGATTTGCGTCTGTGTCATTTTTTGCTTTTCGTTCATCTTTTTTCAATCTAGTGTAGTACTAATCTGCATGGCAGTATACTTTGATTTAAAATCAATTCCATATTACATTTCTATTGGTTTCAAAGTAACTTTAATACTTACCCCACGAGCCTCCTTTTGAGCCGAAAGGTGAAGAAAGGTTCGTGGTAGTCTAATTAGAAAATTATGGTTTGCTTATATTTTTATGTTTCATTTGCTATCATCATTTGTTTCAGTAACCATAATAAAATAAAACCCTCCTTGTTTCCTGAATTGGGGTCCACTTGGACCGAAAGAGGTTCCTGGAGGGTTTTCTTTTTAACAAGAACATCCATCTCAAAATTTACTAAAATTGACAAGACTCTAGTGTGTATGCTCTACACTTGGTTGTGGTTCGTATGATTAGTCAAGATGTATCAAAAGCATTTGAGTGACTAGTATAATTAGGATTCACTCTCCCAAATTGGCAAACCATCAGGTGAAAATCCAATACCTAGATCAAACCATTACAGTGGCAAAATACCCAAAAGAAGCAAGAACTCCTGAAAAGTGACCTCGGGGCGCCAATCTCTGTCACACCCTAACGGGTTCGTTATGAACAATAGCCCCAGAGACTCCATTCAACCCACATATTCCTTCCGGGTAGCCATGAAGGTTTAGTTTTGGACATACTCCAAGTACTCTCGGGTATATTTGGAGTCCACCCCTTCGCCTATTTTTAATCAACTCATATTTTCACATTAACTTAAAACGTACCAAGAGGCAATTGCAAAACATTCACTCCAAGCACATGCAAGTATATTGATTTCTTTTTGACTCCATTTTAAGGAACTGGTTATTTTCTTGCTATATATATATATATATATATATATATATATATTGTGTCTCAGTATTGTGCTTTCGTGCGCTCATTTTATATCTTGTCATCTATGGTTGTTTATGGTTAAATTTCAAAGTCCTAAGTAATTCATTCAGTTTAACATCACCATACTAAGTAATTATCCTTAGTAACTTAATAGGGTCTACCCCCCTTTGCTTCATTAGGAGTTGAGCCTAAACGGAGGAGTCAAGAGCAAGGTGATAGCCTTCACTCGAGACTTGCCCCCAAGGACACACCGAGTGGCTTGAAGATTTCTTCCACATGACCCATGTGTGTGAGAGGCGGAAACAAGAATCAATAACTATTTTGGGATATAATTATTTTCTCTACTTAGTATTGGATTTATTTTTATATAGATTGCAACAAAATCTAGAAGTCCTATCGTTCTGTCACATGGACGCATGTTTGTTTTAGTCTGCCCACAGTGGAGCACTGGCTATGTTGGCTTTGGTCGGGTTTCTTTATTGTCGAATCGAAAAACTGCTTCCCGGTTTGTGTTTTCCGATCACAATCGTGCCCAATTATATGGCGGTGTAGCCCAACCTCATTGTGCGATGAAAACTAAATTAGAGAAGTAGAAATTGAAGCATCTCTATGGTACTTCTAATGGGTGTTTATCATAAAAGAAGAGGATGAAGCTATTACAATTCTTATCCAAATATCTTTCAGA
This sequence comes from Pseudotsuga menziesii, assembly GCA_001517045.1. Classification (NCBI taxonomy): domain Eukaryota; kingdom Viridiplantae; phylum Streptophyta; class Pinopsida; order Pinales; family Pinaceae; genus Pseudotsuga; species Pseudotsuga menziesii. The sequence continues at coordinate 65,533 of LPNX011113788.1, read as the reverse complement.
CTTGCTGTCTACAAGTCTGATAGATGTGAATGTATACCTTACAGAGAAAATTAGAGGTGAAATCCTCTCGGCAGCTATGAATGTGCTGCTGAGGTAATTAGAACAAGCCAAGGCTGAGCGCAAGGAGAGGAAATAGTTATGATGCGGCAGAGTCCTTGGAGGATCTCATGAAGTACCTGAAATGGCATCCCTTTTTTTTCTTTTTTTCTTTTTTTTTGCAGAGACGATGCCCAACATATTGGTGCAAGTATACTACTGGGCTACGAGCGTTTGACCCTCCATGAATGCTGAAAAGAGTATATAATTCATGAGATTCAATTCAGATATTGTGTAATTATGTATATAAATAAACAGATCTTGCTAAATAGATATTGCATGGTGATCTCAAGGTTAACCATCTTGGGCACCGGAATTGGGATTTGATCGGTAGATCATCAAACGTGCGGTAGAGTAGAGGAGCTCGAAATAGAATGATGGTGAATCGACGGCTTCAAGCCTGCATCCATTTATTTCGGCAAATTGGTTGAGTTTTGTTATTATATTGGGTTCGTGGCTCATTCTCCATTAACACACCTAATTCTATTAGTTGTTCTGGCAGTTTGAATATGGTGTGAAATCAACCAAAATGAAGTGAAAGCATAGTAGACACGTGCTATATGCTCTCCTCTTATTTGGGGATCCTGACCTGCGTGTGACCTACGTGTGAATTTGTTAAGAATGGTAATGAATGTGAGGTAGATCAATGCCCTTAAAAGTTTGGTTAGATAAGAATGCGTGGTATCTATGAAGGATCCTAGGAGCAAATCACGGTGTGAGGTAGGTGTGAAATCTTCTATTACGCGCCCATTTCAGCCTAAGATATATAAAAGGAAAATAATTTATCATCTAACAGTCTTCATATATATTACAGGCTAGCCATCCTAATATGTGGATCATTGCTCACTGGTTCAATCATTTTTACAAAGAATATTTTATATTTGCAGGTCTTAAAGTGGAAGGATGAATGCGCAGAACGAAAGATAAGTCGAAGGATGAAATGGTTGTTGATCGCACGTGAAGGGTTGTTTATAGGTTCAATTTGCAGGCTGAAAGGCTTTGCATTTTCAGGTTTCAGATGGAGGACTGAACGTCATGTTTTATTTATTTTATGAAATTTTTTAATGTATTTTTCTTCCTAATATTGACACTAATGTTTAAAGATTTGTTTTAATGTTTTAATATATATATATATAATATAATATAATGTCTGTTATTTATTTTAAAGGTTTCTTTTTTTATTATATATTTTAATGTTTTATGGTTGCACGCTTGTTTAACATAAATTTTAAAAAACTAAAAACTAACACATGAACTATTTAATTTTTAATTAATTTTTTTCTTAAACATGATGCCTCAAAAACTATGTAATTCTATTGTAATGTCTAAATTAAAAATTATTGGTCAAATTGATTTAAATCTTCTTATCTATTTTTTTTAAAAGACTAAAACAAACTGTTGTCATCAGATATGCTCCAACAACAGTTATAAGTTTCTGGCAGCACACAGAATGGTTTCATCTAAGGTGGGCCTCAATTGATCCCACAGGTTAAATTCAAATGCTTATGCTCTGTCCAAGAATTTGTGAAAATGACAAATTGCCAGTAAGAATATACTTCAGTTCAGAGGTATGGAAGAGATCACCTAGGTGTTTAATTCATGTGTGTTTGAGATTTGGTGATTACTGAAAGGCCAAAAGGATGATGTGTCTTCTTTCAGATTGAACTCAAGTTTTGCAATATTGCCACAGTTCATATTTAATCTTAGACGTTCTCAGTTTGTACAGGTTTTTAATAATAACCCAAATGAGACAACTTATTTCTGCATGCTATTGAATAGAAAGAATGTCACCAATTTTATTGTATACTTTTGCTGGATGCATACTTCATTGTTGTTGTCTTTCATGGCATGACAATTGCTCAGTGGCCCAATAGGGGCTATCATAATTAACCATAGCATCAGGCATTTGCTCACTTGTTGCAAGCACCTTATGATGATGTACATGCTATTATCGAGGAACGTTTTCCTACATCTAGATTGGTTATATATAAACAGTTGCACCTCCTTAGGCTGGAGAGGTTTGCATAAAGATATTGTATGTGGTTCTCTGCCACACAGATTCCTATACTTTGAGTGGAAAGGATCCATAGGTTCTTTTCCATGCATTCTTGGGCATGAGGCTGCTGGGATTGTTGAAAGTGTTGGTGAACTTGTTACTGAGGTTCAACCTGGGGATCATGTAATCCCTTGTTACCAGGAAGAATGCAAAGAATGCAAGTTCTGGAAGTCTAGAAAGACAAATATTTGTGGCAAGGTTCGTTTTGCTACTGGCATTGGTCTTATGCTAAGTGACATGAAGAGCCGGTTTTCGATAAAAGGGAAGCTGATATATCATTTCATGGGAACTTCAACATTAAATCAATACACTATGGTACATGATGTCAGTGTTTCCAAGGTGAACCAACAAGCTCCATTGGAGAAGATATGCTTGTTACCACCTTAAGTTGTACTTAGTGGTTTTTTTATCAAGTGAGCCTGGTGAACTGGACAAGGATAACTTGTTCGGAATTCAGAAGACCTTCAGTCTTATTTATGGGAAGATTTGTTGTACTATATCACATGTTCATACCCCATGGGGGAATTGTAATAAATTTTCTAGCATGATAGTGTCTGTAAAAGACTCGGTCTCTTAGACTTTATTTGTCATCCGATCAGCCCAGGGTGTTTTTTCTCTTGGTTATTATTGGTTGTTGAATAAACGACTAATAATTTTTGAGTTTTTCACTCCATACCTCCAAAGTTGGGGTGGACGGCTTGGAATTTAGGCATATTGAGGTTATCAGTTTCAGTCATGTAGGTGCTCATTTTCAAGCTAAGAGCACCATGTAAACCCATGGACCTGCTATTTCCTAGTTTTGAGTGATTTTCCATCACCAAGGTCAGAAAGCCCCAAAAAATCAATTATTGATTATTTTAATTAATAAATTAATGAATAATGGAGCAAATCCAAAATCCTAGATCAGCGGATTCTCAACTGATTTGAATGAAATCAGTCAAATCTGAACCAGATTGACTAGATCTGACAAATCCTTGACTCAAGGAGGTGATCTTAACAGATCTAGAGTTGAACTTCAGCATCCTTTAAGGGGAATTTCGCCCTCCCTCTCTCCTCCACATGTTTGGGCTCATCTGGATGAGTTTTGGTGGATGCTTCAGTCAACAGGTTGAGGTGTCAGTCAGAGCAACTCTTCTATTGATAGTTGCACTTAGTGAGACTCAGATCTGGCTCAGTTAGACATAGATTAGGCATTGATGGACTCTCCTTCAGCTACAATGGTCTATCTCCTTGGGATTTGTGCCCCCCATGGGCTGGATCACCTTTTTTGTATAAATAAAGCTCAGGATGCCTCTTCCAAGCTAGTTAGAGTTGGATTGAGGCGTTGTTGACATTGTAATACTGCTATATTTTTTATTGTGAATCAAGAAGATTTGGAGGCTATATCGTGTAGTGCATGTGTTTGTGTGGATTCCCAGCGTCATTATGCTAATGTGGTAATTGCAATTTCTTTCCAATTTCTGTGTTACTTTTGTTTTCTGGCTTCAAGGATTCGGTTGAATCAAGTAAGGGTGTAAACTAGGCAAGTTAGATTACTTGTTCTTGTTTATCCATATTATGTATGCTCAAGAATTTCAGTTATATGCTTAAATAAGATTATTTTTGCATGATCTTTCATTCTTGTTGCTTTATTCATCTATATACAGATCTCACAAGGTGTTGTGCAGGATTGTGTTATTTAGTTGCAGGTTCCCGATTGGATGAAGGTGTGGATCAAGATTGATGCCATTCCTTATCCAATAATCTCAAGACTCTATCCCTTAGTGCTCCATAAAAGGGCCTCCTTTCAGCTTGTTCCATTCAAGCAATGAGCCGGCCTTCTCTCCTCTTTTTCTCCTTTCTTTAAAAAAATCAATCTTCCGGTTACCTATTTCTTCCTCTTATGATCATATCTAGTTCCAAGAATTGAATATATGTCATTAGATCTAGTTCATAAGTGTCTTGCTGATTAGATATGTAATTTCCTAAAGAATATCATTTCACAAAGATAGATCTAGGTGTAGGAATTGCCTTTTTTGCAAGAAGCTAAATCATAGATCTAAAACTTGCTCATAAGGTAGTTTCTTTTTTCGTTCTTTAAAGATTTAAATTCTGCAAGGAAAGTTCATATCTCATTGTCTGCCCAAATAGCAAGCCAAGATCCCAAGGAAATATTGCTTTCCTTGGTTCCTTTTGCAAAACTAGATTAGCCCCTTTTAACAATTTTTTACTTATTTTTTTTGGTAACTAGCGTGGTGACCCAAAACACTTTTAAAGTGTGTTTGGGCACATTTGATTTTAATTGCTCACTTTTTTTTAGCAGGTCTAACAAAAAAGAGAAGGAGGATCTGCCCATTTTCTGACTCTTGGATGAACCAGAGCTTCCCGAAAGCTTCCCCCACCACTGTGTTTTAATTCTAGCTTGTTACAAGCTTGTTGCAATCCTTTGGATCCCAGATAACAAGGACCAAAGTGCATCAATTTCAATTTACTGATATTTTAAATCGCTGCTAATAAAAATAAAAGGTCCTTTCAAATAGGCTCTTTCGAGCCTATTCACTATCCCCCCTAGGGGGATTTGCGTCTGTGCCAATTTTTTACTTTTTGTTCATCTCTTTTCAATCTAGCGTAGTTCTAATCTGCAGGGTAGTATACTTTGATCTATTATCAATTCCATATTCCATATTTGAGGTTTCAAACTAATTTAATACTTACCCCACGACTTCCCAATTGACCCGAAAGGGGAAAGAGATGCATGGTAGGACTAATTAGAGAACCAACATTGCGTATATTTGTTTTCTTTTTCATCAACTATTTCTTCAGATTTAATAAAATTAACCCCTCATTGATTCTCTGATTGAGATCCACTTGGATCGAAAGAGGTTCCTGGAGGGTTTTCTTTTTAACAAGAACACCCATCTTAAAATTTACTAAAGTTGACAAGACTCTGGTGTGTATGCTCTGCACTTGGCTATGGTTCATCCGATCAGTCAACCTACATCAAAAGAACTTGAGTGACTAGAATAATTAGGATTCACTCTCCCAAATTGACAAACCATCAGGTGAAAATCCAACACCTCGATCAAACCATTACGGTGGCAAAATACCCAAAGGAAAAATGGAACTCCTGAAAAGTGACCTCGGGGCGCCAATCTCTGTTACACCTGCAAGTGCATTATGAACAATAGCCTCAGATACTCAATTCATCCCACATATTCCTTGCAGGTAGCCATGAAGGTTTAGTTTTGGACATACTCCAAGTACTCTCGGGTATATCTGGAGTCCACCCCTTCGCCTAATTTTAATCAACTCATATTTCACATTAACTTAAAACATACCAAGAGGCAATCGAAAAACATTCACTCCAAGCACATGCAAGTACATTGATTATCTTTTGACTCCATTTTAAGGCACTGGCTATTTTCTTTCTATATATATATTGTGTCTCAGCATTGTGCTTTTGTGCACTCATTTTATATCTTGTCATCTATGGTTGTTTATGGTTAAATTTAAAACTCCTAAGTAACTCAGTCAATTTAACATCACCATACTAAATAATTTTTCCTTAGTAACATAATAGGGTCTACCCCCCTTGGCTTCATTAGGAGTTGAGCCGAAACATAGGAGTCAAGAACAAGGTGACAGTCTTGACTTGAGACTTGCCCCCAAGGACACACCGAGTGGCTTGAATATTTCTGCCACATGACCTAGGTGTGTGAAAGGTCTGGGAGCTATTTGGAATACAACAAAAGTAGAGGCTGGATTCATTGTTGCAATTTTTGGTCTTGGCACAGTTGGTCTTGCAGTTGCAGAGGGTGCCAAAGCAGCTGGTGCTTCATGTATAATTGGCGTTGACATTGATCCCAATAAATTTGCAATTGCAAAGAACTTTGGAGTGATAGATTTTGTGAATCCCAAATATTCTGATGAGCCTACACAGTAGGTGATCATTGATATCACTAATGGGGGTGTTGACTACAACTTTGACTATGTTGGAAACGTCAGTTTAATGCGAGCTGCCCTCAAGTGTTGTCATAAGGGTTGGGGGACATCTGTCATTGTTGGTGTTGCTGCTTATAGACAAGAGATATCTATCAGGCCATTTCAACTGGTTACAGGACGTGTGTGAAAGGGTACTGCTTTTGGTGGTTTCAAAAGACATTCTCAAGTGCCATGGCTGGTTGAGAAGTATATGAAAAAGGAAATCAAAGTGGACGAGTACATTATACATAAAAATGATTTTTGTGGAGGAGTTGTCTGCTAGTGAGAGATCATTAATAAATTGCACTCCAAAGGCTGATTTTCGAGGAGGTCATCCAGACCCAAATTTAACATATGCCAAGGAATTGGTTACACGGATGGGATTGGGTAAAGAAACGCTTGGTTAAGAAGTACCAGAGTTTGGTGCTGCTATTGATGGTGATGCAGATCATAATATGATTCTTGGTAAGAGGTTTTTTGTGAGTCTATTAGATTCTGTTGCCATCATTGCAGCAAACGCAGTTGAAGCCATTCCATACTTCAGCTCTGGATTGAAAGGTGTTGCAAGGAGCATGCCAACATCAGCTGCACTTGATGTAGTAGAAAAAAATATTAATCTTAGGTTTTTTTAGGTGCCCATGTGCCCACTAGCTAGAAAGTTTTTGGAAATTTAATGGATGCTAGAATGTGTTCTGTTTGTGGTGAAGAGAGTTTTGGCACTGGTTCTGACCATATCCATGAGAAGGATGGGGTCTGGGTAGTTTTAGCATTGTTTTCAATTCTGGCTTACAAATTTTTTGAAGGAAATTGATTCAAAGCAATTAGATGCTAGCATCTAGAAAATACATGCCAATTTGAAAAACCGTGCTTTAAGTGGAAAAATTACAGAGGAGGAGGAAAAACATAGTATGGCACTTGTAAAGGGTGTTATAGACTATGAGGATTTTTACAATGTAGATATTGTAATTATATGACTCTACACCAAATAAATGAAGCATTCCATCTTATGCATGGTGGGCAATGCCTATGCGTTGTACTAAAGATGCATCTCGAGTTAGGAAATATCTAAGTGCCAAAAAGTCGTGACTCGACCTTAGCTAGTGTAAGGCGCCTAAAGTTGGGTTACCAACTCCAGATCTTGTTCTATACTTGGTCATAACTCTAGAGATAGCAGCAGAACATGGAGACTATGGAGAAGAGTGATATGAATAGCTGGACTTTCAGAAGAAAGTACAAATGATGACTCTTCCTCAAAGAGCTCATCAATACTCATCCATGAATGCAAGCGGCATTTCATTTAAGTTTTTTAGTCATAGTACAAGTATAACCCTATTAAATAGAGACATGGGTCATTTTCTTCTTTGATTAGCCAAACTTGGAAAAAAATCATTAGACTAGATCCAAAAAATGATAAAGAGGTTAGCTTTGCTATCTTATATATATATTTCATTGTAAAAATATTAAGGGAGTGAGAAGGGAGGAGGCAAGAGAGGAGTTCCAGCCAAGGGCTGAGATGGTATTGGCAAGGCATGTATGCACTTTATTTCTCTTTATGTAGGATGGCTTCTTTGAAAGGATTATAATCATGAGCCTGTTTTGATTTTATACATGAATTGTATCTAGTTATGATTTTATCTTGTGTGTGGTCTTGATAATCCATTACAAGATTCTTATAATGATGTACAATTACCCTTAAATATCCTCTTGCAGAACCAGATTCATTCTTTATAAATTCATGCTCGTAGTCTTTCCTATTACTGTATTTTACAATGATACATTTCCTATTGTTTGATATTTAAACCTAGCCTAATCTCTGTACTATTATACCTCCAACACTCTATCAACTCAGTTACCCATTAGACCAAAATTTAAAATTTCACTAAGCTTGACCCTAGCAGTCGGGGTTCAACTTTAGTGATAACATCTTCTGGCACTATTTCCAGGGATGAAGGAGTGAAGATATCTTACCTGGGAAAGAATGAAAACAATCCGATCCAGCTCTTGTTGGTGGATAGGAGCAGGACACTAGTTTGACTGCAGATTTATTCACCAAGTGACTCCATGTTTGAAGAATCCAGAGGCAATTTTACAATTCCAAGATGTCAAAGGGTTTTGATACTATTTTGGCACAGAGATTTGCACCGCTCAATTTCTTAGTTGTTCCTAGCTTTCCAAATATAGTACCTATCATGGATGAATGGGGAGATTTTCTTCCACGATTCAGAGAAAAGGAAGAGGACAATCCGGCATATCATGTAATTAAATTTCATCAATACATGGATCGGTTGAGTATACATCATGAAGATGTATTGATGAAAATGTTTATGTATTCATTAGATGGTTGTGCGAGACAATGGTAAAAAAATCTTCCTGCTTCTAGTATTTCCTCTTTGAAATATTTTCATGATGCCTTTTATTCATATTGTAAGAGGATTTACCCAGCTGAGTGTCTTTTTGAGCATTGTTGTAGGGGATATGCATTATATATCCAGGGTTTAGTAGTAGATTCTTCCAGTAGTAAAGATGAAGCGGGTGGTTATTCTATGAAGAAGGAAGAAGATCTATTATCTTCCTCTAATTCTGTTTTACCACAAGAAATTTTTCAAAATTATGATATTGAAGTTGATGATAGCATCATAGAATAGAAATATTCATCTTTGGAAATTGATCAGGATGCCCCAATTTATGATAAATACAATGATGATAAAGTAGATGTGGTTTCATTTGATATTACCTCAAATGTAAATATTGCCCCAAATTTTTATGATGGTCAGCATGTGTTCGATGAATACTTAGATGAAGAATTGCAGACTTGTACATTAACCTCCAATGAAGAACATTTTTATGATGTACATAAGGATATTTTAGGGCAGCAGATTGCTACATCAGAGTTTGTTGATATTTTCAACAATGATATACTCTTTGACAGTAATCGATCAAGTGTTGAGGAAGGCAGTGACAAAGAATTACTAAAACTGTTCATCTAGTCCTCATCAGTTGAGCAATACTTTTCAGAAATCAGTTAGCTTGGATTCACAGAAGACAAGCAACAAGAAGAGGTCATTTTTGGTCATTTTTATGATCCTGCTTCAAATTATTTAGATTCAATACTGAACTATAAATATTCTATCATTAATTTTTTAGAGACAGAGTTCAATGGAAGTGAGTATGAGTTATGTTTTTCAATATTTCTGATTGTATATATGCTCAAAGTTGGAAGCAAGTTTTGGTTGGTTGATGGAATTTTTGCATGGATACATTGGAAATGGGATTATACTTGATCCAACAGAGTTTAGTTGATTAGAATAGTAGTGTGGATAAATAAGCTCATCTTTGAGCATTTGTTTCAGTTTGCATAGTGTGATCAGATTGTTGTGAGAGGATTATTTCAATTTACAGAGTAGTTTAAAGATCTAGCCAGTATTGTGTTTTCAAGTTTTTTTTAAGTAGCAGAGATTTGTGATGAAGAATCCAACCCAATGAAATGGAAAGGAACTTAGTCTACTTGTTCTTGGCAACTCACAGGGAGCATGCCATCCCTAGATGAAGCCAGATGTTGTCATCAAATCTACTCCAACAATAGTTATAAGTTTCTGGTAGCACACCAAATGGTTTCATCTAAGGTGGCCCTCAATTGATCCCACAGGTTAAATTCAAACGCTTATGCTTTGTCCAAGAATTTATGAAAATGACAAATTGCCAGTAAGAATATACTTCAATTCAGAGGTATGGAAGAGATCACCCAGGTGTTTAATTCATGTGTGTTCGAGATTTGGTGATTACCGAAAGGCCAAAAGGATGATGTCTCTTCTTTCAGCTTGAACTCAAGTTTTGCAATATTGCCACAGTTCATATTTAATCTTATACATTCTCAGTTTGTATAGGTTTTTAATAATAGCCCAAATGAGACAGCTTATTTTTGCATGCTATTGAATAGAAAAAATGTCACCAATTTTATTGTATACTTTTGCTGGATGCATAGTTCAGTGTTGTTGTCTTTCATGGTATGACTATTGCTCAGTGGCGCAACATGGGCTATCATAATTAACCATAGCATCAGGCATTTGCTCAATTGTTGCAAGCACCTTATGATGATGTATAGGCTATTATTGAGGAATGATTTCCTACATCTAGATTGGTTATATATAAACAGTTGCACCTCCTCAGGCTGGAGAGGTTCGCATAAAGATATTGTATGTGGCTCTCTGCCACACAGATGCCTATACTTTGAGTGGAAAGGATCCATAGGGTATTTTTCCATGCATTCTTGGGCATGAGGCTGTTGGAATTGTTGAAAGTGTTGGTGAAGGTGTTACTAAGGTTCAACCTGGGGATCATGTAATCCCCTGTTACCAGGAAGAATGCAAAGAATGCAAATTCTGCAAGTCTAGAAAGACAAATCTTTGTGGCAAGGTTTGATTTGCTACTGGTGTTGGTCTTATTCTAAGTGACATGAAGAGCTGATTTTTGATAAAAGGGAAGCTGATCTATCATTTCATGGGAACTTCAACATTTAGCCAATACACTATGGTACATGATGTCAGTGTTGCCAAGGTGAACCAGCATGCTCCATTGGAGAAGATATGCTTACTTGGGTGTGGTGTTCCTACAGGTCTGGAAACTATTTGGAATACAACAAAAGTAGAGGCTAGATCCATTGTTGCAATTTTTGGTCTTGGTACAGTTGGTATTATGGTTGGAGAGGGTGCCAAAGCAGCTGGTGCTTCATGTATAATTGGCATTGACATTGATCCCAATAAATTTTCAATTGCAAAGAACTTTGGAGTCACAAATATTCCAACGAGCCTATACAGTAGGTGATCATTGATATCATTGATGGGGGTGTTGACTACAGCTTTGAGTGTGTTGGAAATGTCAGTTTAATGTGAGCTTGCCTCGAGTGTTGTCATAAGGGTTGGGGGACATCTGTCATTATCGATGTTGCAGCTTCTGGATAGGAGATATCTATCAGGCCATTTCAACTGGTTACAGGACATGTGTGAGAGGGTACTGCATTTGGTGGTTTCAAAAGACATTCTCAAGTTCCATGGCTGGTTGAGAAGTATATGAAAAAGGAAATCAAAGTGGATGAGTACATTATACATAAAAAGGGTTTTTGTGGAGGAGCTGTCTACCAGTGAGAGATCATTAATAAATTGCACTCCAAAGGATGATTTTGGAGGAGGTCATCCAGACCCAAATTTAACATATGCGAAGGAATTGGTTACATGGATGGGATTGGGAAAAGAAATGCCTAGTTCAGAAGTGCCAGAGTTTGGTGTTGCTTCTGATGGTGATGCAGATCATAATATGATTCTTGGAAAGAGGTTTTTTGTGACTCCATCAGATTCTGTTGCCATGATTGCAGCAAACACAGTTGAAGCCATTCCATACTTCATCTTTGGATTGAAAGGTGTTGCAAGGAGCATGCCAACATCGGCTGCACTTGATGTAGTTGCAAAAAATATTAATCTTAGGTTTTTTGAGGTGCCCACGTGCCCACTGGCTAGAAGTTTTTTTGAAATTTAATGGATGTTGGAATGTGTTCTGTTTGTGGTGAAGAGATTTTTGGCACTGGTTCTGACCATATCCGTGAGAAGGATGGAGTCTGGGAAGTTTTAGCATGGTTTTCATTTCTGGCTTACAAATTTTTTGAAGGAAATTGATTCAAAGAAATTATATGCTAGCATCCAGAAAATACATGCCAATTTGAAAAACCGTGCTTGAAGTGGCAAAATTACAGAGGAGGAGGCAAAACATAGTAGGGAACTTGTAAAGGGTGTTCTAGACTATGAGTATTTTTGTACTGTAGATATTGTAATCATATGACTCTAGACCAAATAAATGAAGCATTCCATCTTATGCATGGTGGGTAATTCCTACACGTTGTACTGAAGATTCATCCTAAGTTAGGAAATATCTAAGTGCCAAAAAGTCGTGACTCGACCTTAGCTGGTGTAAGGCACCTAAAGTTGGGTTACCAACTCCAGATCTTGTTGTATACTTGGACATAACTCCAGAGATAGCAGCAGAACGTGGAGACTATGGAGAAGAGCGATATGAATAGCTGGACTTTCAGAAGAAAGTACAAATCATGACTCTTCCTGAAAGAGCTCATCAATACTCATCCATGAATGCAAGTGGCATTTCATTTAAGTGTTTTAGTCATAGTAGAAGTATAACCCTATTAAATAGAGACATGGGTCATTTTCTTGTTTGATTAGCCAAACTTGGCAAAAACTCATTAAACTAGATCCAAAAAATGCTAAAGAGGTTAGATTTGATATCTTATATATATATATTTCATTGTAAAAATATTAAGGGAGTGAGAAGGGAGGAGGCAAGAGAGGAGTTCCAGCCAAGGGCTGAGATGGTATTGGCAGGGCATGTATGCACTTTGTTTCTCTTTCTGTAGGATGGCTTCTTTGAAATGATTATAATCATGAGCCTATTTTGCTTTTATACATGAATTGTATCTAGTTATGGTTTTATCTTATGTGTGGTCTTGATAATCCATTACAAGATTCTTATAATCATGTGCAATTACCTTTAAATTTCCTGTTGCAGAACCATATTCATTCTTTATAAATTCATGCTCGTAGTCTTTCCTATTACTGTATTTTACAATGATACATTTCCTACTGTTTGATCTTTAAAACTAGCCTGATCTCTGTACTATTATACCTCCAGCACTCTATCAACTCAGTTACCCATTAAACCAAAATTTAAGATTTTTCTAAGCTTGACTCTAGCAGTCGGGGTTCTACTTTAGTGATAACACAAACAAAGAAGAATATTGAAACTATAACAAAACTATAAACATTTTAATTGTTTTATTATTATTATTATTATTTGTTGACTAATTCATTTTCTACTGATTCATAGAAGAAACCTAATCTATTATTTTTTATTCTTAGTATGATTAGAAAATTTATTAAATGAAAAACGGAAATGGGAAGAAATAAAAATTTTCATAAATTTTAGATTTAAAATATTAAAACTACTTTTTTTTTAATTCCTAAAAAGAATAATAATTAAAAATATTAGAAATAGAATTTTTACAAATAGAAACATTACAGTAAATTAAAGCATACTAATTTTAAACTAGAAATAAAACTAAAACCTACCTAATGTACTTTAATTAAAATTTACAATCATTTACATATAGTGAAATTTCCAGTGGAACCATACATCTAATTATTCACAAGTGTGAGAAATTAGGGACTGTAAGTGTAAATTAACAAAACAAAAACAAAACTGATCTAACTTAATACTTACTTGGAAACATTGTTCGATGCAGCTCTCATTTTCATGATGATCACCCGAGATCCCTTCTTCATCCTCCTCAATTTCCTTCTCTCATGCTTGTTCCTAATCATATGTATAGGACTCTTCAGATGCTGGTTTTTCATTTACTTCTAGAGGAGTGGTTGTATTTTTAATTGCAGTCAAGATCTCCTCTTCTTGAGAAGAGGATATCCCGTCTTTTGCAAGGATCTCAGTGAGCAATTCGAAATCCAAACTTACGCTCATCAAATCAAATGCTTGAAAAACAAGTTCATGACAAATGTAGAAAAATTAGTGCGAAATGAGTTGGTACAAAACTATTAAATTGAGCACATAGATCTGTGGACAAACACACAACTCACAAGATAGATCACACAATTTCCTCAGTTATTGAAGAATGAAATAGTGCAAAAATGGCTTTCAGCTATGAATGCTTTTCATTAATCAAAGAGTAATTAGATAGTAATTACAATGAAGTACAATGGCTTAAATAGACACATGCAATTCGAATCCACATGAGGAAATTCAAATTGATTAGACTCTACTTGACTGTAGGTAACTAATACCTTTTCTAAATCACTGTTGGAGGACTCAATAGTTAACTGACCTTGTTTAAACCATAACAGAAGTTCATCGGAGTTCTAAAACACAACTCAAGTGTTACATTCAGTGTTGACTAAGGATAACTAACTGTGGTAAGTGGAAATGTGATCCTCCTGCATGCAGCCATGCAAACATAGTGCTAATTGAATGTAGAGGACTATAAATGAATGTAACTAACTCCTAAATTAGCTTAACTAGTCACCAACTCAATTGAACTGACCTTGGTTGGTTTCAACACTCCCAGTGGCTCCTAAATTGTAGGGATTTTTATAGGTGGCTCCTAAACTAATGCATGCAAGTGCAATTAGTGGTAATAGGCCTCAATTAGTGTTCCCCACACTTTAGTAACTGAAACATGTGCCCCGATTAGGCCAAGTGGACCCAATGGTGCTAGTGACTAAAAATAGACTAGATGGACTCCCGATTTAGACATATGACCAAATTGGACAAGGGAGGATTAATAATCCTAATACCCCCCCTGAATGCTAACTTGGACAATATGTGGGCCCTAGTAACTAATACCATAGGCCACACATTACATCAAGTAAAATAAAGTAACTACTTAATACAAGGAGCTGGGGAAAAAACCACATGGGAAAAAATCCCCCCCCTCTATCTAAGCAGGTAGAATCAGGTCTCAAGTTTGAAAAACTTGAAAATATGTTGCTACAATATTCATCTCTATGAGGTAGTGAAGTAGCATGCGTGGTGTGCTGTGCACATGTATTCTGGGGCCTGGCATGTAGACTTCTACTTCTTTTCCAAAAATGATGATTGAAGGAAGGAGGAATGTAACCTTTGTCTCTTGCTGGATGAAGATGTGTATGATCATATCCATTCTTTTGAATGTAGTGAGACTGAGCCCTTTCCATATAGCATCTTACAGGGATTCTATTGCATCTCTCTGAAGGAGGTAAGATTGCATGGCATAGCGCAAGGGTATTTCCTTTCTGAGTGTCAGGTGAGTTTCCGGTAATTTTCCTAGCTTCCAATTTGGAAGTAGGGATTGAATCTAGATCTGAGTCACCCTGAATCTCAATCTCATAAACTGATAAAGATGGATCTATAATACTAGTAGAAGCTACAAAAGAAGGAGATGCAATAATTTTACCTTCCCTTGCAAGTGGCTACTGAGAGTGTACTGGTTCTTAAGGAGGCATGAAACGTGAGGACTCATATGCTTTTGAAGCATGATTTGTGACACCCTTCACTATGATGTTCCCAGTAGAGATATCTGTGATCTCCACTAAGTCAGGACCAAATATCGCTCGCTTTGGAGATCCAGTATGGATCATTTGATAGATAGATAACAAGTTTGAAGCTAGGGAGGGAACAAATAGCACATCTTTGAACCTTCCATGTTCAAGCTTGACAGAGCCCTTCCCTTTTGTTTTGGATGTACTATTATTTCCCATCTAAATTCTAGGACCATCAAAGGACTAAAAAGAAGAGAATGATTCTGTGGATGCAGCCATATGGTTGGAAGCTCCAGAATCAATGAGGAAGACATGTGTTGATGTGCAGCAAGCCTTCAGTGCATGGACTTTCCTTTGGTATTATTCATCTTCTTCTTCAGATTCATCCTTCCTTGCACTAGCAGGTGCAGAAATGTTATGTTTCTTCAAAATAAGAGCCATTTCATCAAGTTGTCTTCTCATATAGGAGCTTTCTAAATGAAAGCCCCTTCCATAGTAAGAGCAGAGGACCTTGTCTTTGCCATTATTATTGCTTCTCTTCAAACCTGAAGGCTCCTTTGACTGCTCTTTCTTCATAGGAGACTCATCTCTTTATTTCCCTTTGTCATTCGCTACCTTATCTCCTCTTCCAACCTGTTGACGACTGGAAATTTGTAGGCAACAACAGCAAGGGATTTTCCCCAGTCAATGTTCCCAACTAGCCCGTGACTATTTGGTGTAGCGAATCCATCCGTTTTGCAGTCTGGCTACTGTAGGTCAAGTAACAAAAATAAAAGGTTTTACCGGTTGCGTCCCGATCCACTGTGCATATTTTTTGTATTTTGACTTTAAGTATGATATGCAAGTGCCTATCTAAGATGCATATTGATAGAGAATGCAAGGAGTATTCACAATGTGATGCACAAGTTCTTACCTCCCGTCTTAGACTCTCATGCATCTAAATCACACACACAACAAGAAATTTAAACTAACTACCTGACCTATCCCTAGGGAGCAATATTATTACTTATTAATGAGCAATGTATTTTGTGAATACATTATAAAAAGAAATCACAAATAGCTGATACTTCTTCCAAAACACATGAACAGGTAAATATATTTAAACAACCAGATATCCAATTGCTTATGAACAACATTCATTACTCATGGTGGTAATTTTCATAAAATAAACCAGAAATCATTCAGATAAGAACATAGGTTCTAAGAGTTAGAAAGATCTCACAGTTAATGGACAAAAAGCTGAAAATGAAATAGTTCCTCTTCAACAAATCCATAGCATAACATTTGAACATTCCACCAAGCTTTCTCCAACAGGAAAACTGTAATTATCTATTGCAAAAGGAAATAGTTCTTCTTACAATATGTCTTCACTAATCTAAGTAGGAAAAGGTCCCCCCCTTCTCTAAATATTCTATATTTATACAAAAAGAACCAAACTGTTGGGTGTTCGAGCAGGGTCTCGCAGCTACAGAAGAAGCTGCTAGTTTAGCGGAGAGATAAGTTTTGGCAGAAAGAAGATAAGACAGAGCTATGACGCCGTAGCACGTTTCCAGCTGGAGAATACAGACGAAAACCATGACTTTTTAGATAGAGAAGTCAAGAAAGGAAATGGTACCTAAGCGGCCGAGAAGAGAGAGCTCACCCACTGCATTGAAGGCAGCGACGGAAGACAGGAGGGCTCAGCGACCCTCATAAAGGAGAAGGAGCAACGAGGCTGAAGCATTGAAGACGAAGGACATAAAAGAGAAGCGGTGCATAGTACCCATGATCAGTGCCGGGAAGCATGGAAGACTACAGATAGCTGTGGTGTGACGGAAAGCGGCTACCTCAAGTATAGATATGGCCGACTGTCACTAGTTAGGGTTTTGGGTTACTGTTGGGACAGGCCCACAGTGTTGTAATGGCAAGACCTTCAGGCTGCCCATAAAAGGATATATTTTGTATTGTAAAAGGGTTGGTTGGTTGGTTAGTTGGTCATTAGTGGAGTCATTCAGTCGTAGTAGTGTTTTGTAGACCATTAGACTATTGTAAAAGCTGAGCTCTAGTTCTGTTATTAGCGGTAGCAATCTTACTATAACCAGTAGCTGGCTTATAGAGTATGCATGTAATGATCCGCAGGGATTGACAGAGAGGGAAGAGTATATTGTAGGAGAGAAATATAGATAGAAAGAATATCTAAGAGAGAATATCTTGAGCTGCATATGCGGTGTAGCAGAACTGTGTTTTACCTTTCCCTGAGCTATAAGAAAACACAGTTCTGTGGACGTAACTTCCATCCTGGAGGTGAACCACATTAAAATCGTGTGTTATGTGATTGGGTTATTTGCTGTGTTTACTTATGCATTTCACAGTCATTTCATGGATTTTGGTTATAGTTTAATGAATGATTGTGTTAATCAGTTCACAGTAATATATAAGGAAAAGTATAAATCACAGTCTTTGGCATGTTGTATGTGGTTCATTTATGCTTTGCGTAAAACAGTCACTAGTTGCAGTGTTGATTAGCCTTGTATGTTGAGTCTCACACGTCGACATGAGAAACGCTAAGTGCGCTAACCCACGGAGGTAGGATATCATAGAGAGGTGATACCGCATCAACAGAGGAGCTGCGGTGCGAGATACCGCAGGTTGAGGACTTAGCGTTGGGCAGGAGCTGTGTGTCGCACGGTGCGCGGCGATGCGGTAAGGTTGGAGATATCATGGCTCAGGGAAAGTGCACGACATAGAGAAGGACCGCATGGAGGTATAAAGGTATACCTCATGGATAGAAGAGGTGTGAGTCAAGGGGATCGCGCGACGCGAGCAGAAGGTTGTGCGACGGGCAGAGGAAGAGACCTCGAAGCTAGAAGGGTTGCGAGTCGCAAGTAGGACTGCCACAGAACCTGGTCCAATATGCTTGAGTCCTTGGCCAACCCATTAGAATCACCTTGGGTGAGACTTCAGGCCACTTTGTGGTCTGTCGCCGAAAGGGCCGGTGAGCTAGGGGTGTTGTTGGTTGATTATAGTAAACCCGGGTCTGCCCGTCAAGCCAACAAATGGTTCCGTTGCGGGTTTTGAACAACTAAGCGCTAATGTTCTGTTGGCATCCTACTAGAGAAGAGTTTCACTAGTGGCTGGATTCAAACTTAAGGGAGTTTTCCAAGAAAGAAAATTAGAGCCCTAAACTGAGCACAGAGGACTGGTTACAAAAGCATATCGCTTCAGATATACACGCGATATTTTTTGCAACCTATGGAAATGAGCTCTATGACTGGTTATCAAAGTTGACAGATAGGAACATATTCATGAAGAAAAGAAACATTGTCTGGACACCGGAGCTGATTTAGACCGTGCAGAGACTCGACAATCCCATTACGAGAGCAGTGGACTTCTGGCTTGCGAGTGTGCTAGGAGGCTTTGTTACAGAATTTCCAGTGGACCAAAGAAAAAGCTTCAGCAAGGATGAGCAGTACTTGTTCAAAGGATATCGTGGTAAGTACCTAAAATCTCTAAACTTGTCCGTTAAGATGCTGCTACATGAAAAAAGAGTAATGGACATGATTTCAGATGAATAAGTAAAGATAGTAATGTCACAAGAGTTTGAAAGTGATTTTGATGACATTGGACGAACACGTAGTGGCAAGAAATATAAAGTAGCTTTCTGCTCTCCCGTATTTGGAGATAGTTCAGATAATAGTAGGCAACCAAGTCCTAGTACCACAGAAGAACCAGAGGGGGGTACCCCTTACCATCCCTATACCCCACAGAAACAGACTGGGACTCAGAGTAATCCTGTAGGTACTCCATCCAGTAGCTCACAGACAGTACCTACTACAGCTACATCACCTTCACCTACACCACTGAGTGGAAGTAATCGATTCAATCAGAACCCACCGCAGAGAAATAGAATGGGAGATGACATGAAACTACCTACCTTTAAGGGTACAGAAGCAGAGGACCCAGAACAACATTGGTTTGTATGTGAAGCCATGTGGACCATTAAAACAATCAACGACGATAACCTTAAACTTGTACAGTTGGTCACCACACTCAGAGATCGAGCTTTAATATGGTACATAAAGTATACCACAGTACCCAAGACACTTGCCCAGGTCAAGAAAGCCATGATTAAAGAGTTCAAGAAACCTAAGTCTGAGTCTCAGTGCATAACAGAGCTCAAGGATATTAAGCAGCTACCATCAGAATCAGTATGGGACTTTGACCAGAAATTCAAAGCTCTTATAGACCAAGTAAGCTTTGAGTTTGCGCCAGAGCAGCATAAGGAATGGTTTATTGTAGCCCTGCTCCCTCACATTAGATTGCCACTAATGTAGCAGAAACTCCAGACGTAGGATGATGCGTTGGAGATGGTAATGAAGCTAGAAGCTTCACCCTTAGTTGAAACCAGTACAAGCATGACAAATCTACAGAACCAGTTGGCCAACCTCACGCTACAGATACATGAACTTAAGAAAGGAAAAGAGGTTATGCAAGACATATGGTGCTTACGATGTAGAGGACAGGGTCATACCAAAGACAACTGTCCAGTATTTGCAGAATATTTAGTGTCAGGGGCTCCTAACCCCTTACCATGAACGCAAGGGCCATGGTGTGAAATATCCAAAACACAAGGACATCCCCCTCAGCAATGCCCTTTGCTTCAGAAGTATGTATAGACCCCTAAGAACCTATACTGTGTCTTCTGCAGCTCGGTCAGACATAATGAACAGGATTGCCGAGCCTATGATCTCATGTTAGATAGAAAATATGACGTATACAGAGTCCAGTCAGAAACACAGGGTCCAGCAGCAGGACCACAGCCTGATCCGGCTTACGGTGGCCATGGAGGAGGATTCAGAGGACGAGGCCATGGAGGAGGCTTTGCACGAGGAGAAGGCTTCGACAAAGGAGAAGGTTTTGGCCGTGGTCATGGACCAATCACTTGTTATAACTGCAAAATTGTAGGACACTATGCTAGGGACTATCAGAGCCCCACTACCACTTGTAACTACTGCAAATATTATGATCATACCATAGAGGAGTGTCCTACCTTAATAGCTAAGATCAAAGACCCTAAGCCAGTAGTACACCAGAACATCCAGCTTATTGCTGCTGAGTAGGCAGAGCCAGAACCAAGAGTTAATATTGTGACTCGTAGTGGTGCTTCCACTAGTAGCACATCGCAGGAGACTAAAAAGAAAATAGGGCAGTAGTGGGTGTGCAGAGCTCCTAGTAAAGCAACAGCACTCGACCTACAGAAGAATAAATAGACATTTCACGAAGACAAGGCTTCCTTTGATGAACCAATGTAATCAGGATCGCAAGTACCGCCATCTAGGGGTGTACCACAGCAAGCACCTTGTGGCAATAGCCCAGAACAGATACCGCAGGTTACCACATCGGGACGATGCAACGAGGATGAATCGACAGGAAGTGTACAATATTTCCTTCACAGTTGCTTGAAACTCGTGAGAAATGAAAAAGCTATTGGCGAGCTACAACGCATCATAGATCAATGTCAGTAACCTTCTCTATTGGGCAGTGCACACCGCGCTGTTCATAATATTACAGGACATACAAGGACTAGAAGAGAGATGAAGCTCACAACATAGATTGGAGAATTTGAAATGGATGAAGTCGTCTTAGATCTAGGATCAGAGGTGAATGTATTGACTAAGAAGACATGGGAATAGATGGGTAGCCCTCAGTTAGTCAGATCACCTATCCACCTGAGATCAGCTAATCAACAGCGAGTATCACCATTGGGTCTACTGCCGTAGGTGCCAGTTGGCATTGACGGAGTTCGTAGTTTTGCAGACTTCGAGGTTATAGAAATCATTGGTGACAGTCAACCGTATCCAGCATTATTAAGTATCGATTGGGCAATTGGTAGCAAGGCTGTCATCGACCTAAAGAGAATACAAATGACCTTTGAGGATGCGCAGATCTAGGTCATCGCGCCACTGGATCCTCACCAGGGTCCTAGATACATTGAACCTATCCGAGCAGAGGAGGAGGCACAAAACTTGGACAGTCTCTACCAGATGACTGCGAACTAGAACGACTACATCAATCCAACCACAGAAGGGAACATTAGTTGGTGATGTGACAAATCATGCACATCGGATTCCAATGTTGGTCTAGAGAACTGGCAGAACAGAATTTACAAAGTCTCAGCGCGCAGATGTGGATTTATGAGTAAGTCACTACGATGGATTGGAGTAGAGATCACTGAGATCCCATCATATCAAGGTCTGACAGATATTCAGGACTTCCTTGAGCATTTTGAGCAACAGATTCATTACGAACAGAGGATCACCGCTATGGATCTTGTAGTACGAGCCACACCTGCAAGATGGTGGTATGCACATAAAGAGAATATCGCATCATGGGATGATATTAAAAGATTGATGGCAATCAGATTTTCTGTCGACAGAGAGTATGTCCAGTAGAAGTACATAGGAGAAACAGATCCCAGGACACACATTCAGACATGTGAACAGAACCGGCCGGACATTCCCGTGGATGAATGGGTTCACAGATTCATTCACACATTGGACACAGTTCCAAGGAAATGGTACACAGAGATTGAGTTGCGCAAGGGGACGACTACATGGTCACTTATGATAGATAGTTTCCTACTCACCTTTGCATTTGAATCAGAACATCCAAGTGTTTCCCAGGCCCTAGACATAATCAAGATCAAGATATTCGAGGACTGTACCATATCAGTGCAGGCTCAACTTGAGTGGGCCAACCAGTTGCAAGATGCGCTTGAGTGCTATAATTTCACAGCAAAGCCAGACAACGAAGATAAGGATGAGGATGAGGATCCTCGCAACACCAACATTCCCGAGTCAGAAGGGACTCGCGATGTTGGGGGACCACAGTTAGAGATTCCAGCAATCACCAAACCTATCAAGATTAAAAAGATCAATATTGGCACAGACGCAGAACCTAAGTTTGCCTCTATTGGAGACTATTGGAATGATGAAATAATCGGACAGATTGCAGATTTGTTACATGACTATTAGGACCTATTTCCCACCAAGTTCACAGAGATGAAGGGAATAGTTGGAGACCTTGGATTTATGAGGATACCATTGAAGTAGGATGCTAGACCAGTCAAGCAGCACCCATATAGATTGAATCCGCACTACAAATAAAAAGTAAAGGACGAAATCGATAAGTTGCTAGCAGCAGGCATCATTGAGCCATTAGAAGAAAGCGAATGGGTTAGCCCCATGGTTGTATAAGAAAAGAAAACAAAAGAAGACATCAGGATCTGTGTCGATCTGCGCAAGCTCAATGATGCATCACTTCACGATCCATTTCCGACACCGTTCACTGATGATGTATTAGACAACGTGGGGGGACATGAGGTCTACTCCTTCACTGATGGCTTTTCAGGCTACCATCAGATCACAATACATCCAGAAGATCGATCCAAGACCACCTTTGCAATAGAATGGGGCTCGTTCCAGTATACGGTAATGCCCTTTGGTCTTAAGAATGCACCAGCTATATTTTTTAGAGTAGTAGTTGCTGTATTTAAAGAATACATTCATAAATTCTTAGAAGTATATTTTGATTATTGGACTGTATTTGGACTAATCGACAAGCATACAGGAGACTTAAGACTGATGCTAGAGAAATGTAGGCAGTACCAGATTTCTCTAAACTTGAAGAAATGTATATTTTGTGCACCATTTGGTATTTTGTTGGGTCACATTGTTTGCAGACAAGGCTTGATGGTAGATCCCGCAAAGATCACCATCATTGTAAACCTTCCAGCACCCAACTCATTCAAGCAACTAAGGACAGTACTTGGTCATACTGGGTACTACAGAAAGTTCATCAAGGGCTACGCAAAGATTACAGCACCAATGGAGAAATTGCTAAAGAAAGATGTAAAATTCCTATGGAATGAGGAATGTCAGTAGAGTCTAGACACACTTAAAGAGAAGATGGTTACAACACCCATCTTAGTATTTCCAGACTGGACTAAGCCATTTCATGTACATGTGGATGCGTCTGGCATCGCATTAGGGGTTGTTTTAACACAACCAAGAGAAGGGGACATTGACCATCCTATCGCATACTCCAGCAGAAAGCTCTCGACAGCAGAAAAGAACTACACCACAATAGAAAGAGAAGGCCTAGCTATGGTGTATGCGCTGCAGAAGTTCAGGCACTACCTGTTGGGTGCCTCGTTTAAAATGTTCACTGACCATTCTGTGTTGAAGTATTTGGTCAATAAGCCAGTGTTAGGGGGGAGAATCTGCAGATGGTTACTCCTATTTTAGGAGTATGATTTTGAAATCATCGTGAAGCTAGGCCGACTGAATGCCGGACCTGATCACCTGTCACGGCTAGACTCAGGAGAAGAACCAAGTAACCTAGATGACAATCTGCCAGATGCACCATTGTTTTCTATCTAAATCATAGATGAGTACTATGCCGATATTATTCAATTTCTCACTACAGGAGTAGCACCTGATGAGTTTACTAAGCAGCAAAAGAAGTAGTTGGTTGTTAAAGCAGCAGAATTCACCCTTATTGCAGGACACCTATACAAGTTAGGCCCGGATGAAGTTCTGCGCAGATGTGTGATGCCGCATGAAAAAGACATTATTATCAGAGAGGCACATTCAGGAACCGTAGGAGGTCATTTCCCAGGAAAGCTAACCTACGCAAAAAATCCTGGAAGTAGGATTATGGTGGCCTACATTGCATAAAGACACCAAGGACTTTTGCAGATGCTGCGATATCTGCCAGAGGGTAGGAAAACCCTCACGATGAGATGAAATGCCGCTTTGACCGCAGGTCACGCTGTGCACATTTGGAAAATGGGCTATAGATTTTGTGGGTCCTATCAACCCACCAGGAAAGCGCGTTGGGGCGAGATATATTATCACTGGAATAGAATACCTCACCAGATGGGAAAAGGCCAAAGCAGTAAGAAATTGTGATGCTACCACAGCCACACAGTTCCTTTTTGAAAACATCATTAGTATATTTGGATGCCTAGTAATTTTGATGAGTGATCAAGGAACACATTTCTTGAACAACACTATTGAGGCATTGACCGAAGAATTCCAGATTCAGCACAATAAGAGCATTCCCTACCACCCACAGGCTAATGATACGGTGGAGGCCTTTAATAAGATTTTATAAAATGCTCTCACTAAGATCTACAAAAACCAAAGGAATGATTGGGACCTCAGAGTTAACGCTGTATTATGGGCGTATAGGACCACATGCAAGAAACTTACGGGACACACACCTTTCAGCTTGGTGTATGGACAGGAGGCTGTTATGCCTATGGAGTATATTCTTCCCAATTTAAGAATCACTCAGATGATAGGGATGACTGATGCAGACACAGTGGAGGAAAGGCTAGCATAGCTGCTTGCCTTAGAAGAAGACAGATTCACCACCGGATTCCATCAGAAAGTGCGGAAGGCACTAGAAAAAGCTTGGCATGATAGACACATCAAGAGCAATACTTTCCATATTAGATACCTAGTGCTCCTCTATGACAACAAATTCATTAAGTTTCCAGGAAAATTCAAGACGCATTGGCTGGGGCCATATCAGATACAGCAAGTCACAGAGGTTGGTGCCGTTCAGCTCAGCCAGCTGAATGGGGAGCTTCTTCCCACATGGATTAATGGTAGTAGGCTTAAGCTTTATAGTGATAGCCACCCTGCCTCTCAGCCCTAGCTTAGCCAGTTTATGGTGGTACAGATGTCCAGTGTAGTTGAAAGGAGGCATCGCACCGGGAACTAGTCTACACCGGCAGGTATTTTCTAAAGTATGAGGAATCGCACAAGGCTGATTCAAAAAAGAAAAAAAGAAAAAAAAATAAAGTATTGTTGTATGCAGGTGATACAGAGTAGCATCATGGCGGCGTGATGTTTCCCCGTGCCACGTACTCAGTTTTGCCACATACTCAGTTTTTCCACGTACTCAGTTTTGCAACCAACAGAGGGCTAGTCAAGTCAACATCTAACAGGTAGTTAATGAGGTAATGACCGGTATATATTACCGTAGATTTGGCAGCAGTATAATAAATTTTTCTAGATTCAACAAATATCTGACGAGACCGACGCCTGTACACACACGTTTCGAGGGAAATTCGATCGGATTTCCGCATTAATGAAGGAACGGATGATGGGTGTGGTCTTGTCCAGGAATTTATTACGACCGACGGGTTTAGTCTAGATGATCGTCGTGTTCGGGATTATCATAGTGGGCATAAAAGCAGAAAGTATTCGATTGGGATGGTTACGTTTGCATAAAAACTAAGAGCTATAGAGTGTAGTGTTAAGAGTTCCTTGTGAAGAACTAAGCTTGTTACAGAGTGCTGTGATTTTCAGAAGTTGCAGCCATTGCATATCCGCCGTTTTGTACTAAGAGAGCTCTATTCGAGGATGAACCTCTAGAAGACATGCCGAGACGCTTTGACCCTGGTGGCCGTAGGCCCGCCATGATGACGCCTCCCAGGGTTGTGAAATTAGGGACATCACAGGTCAGACAGCCGCCAAGGATGAAGAGTCAAGCGCTAGAAGTAGAATTTGTCACCAAAATCTCTGCTAAGGAGAAGAAGAACGCCGAGCTGAACACTGAAGATAAGAAAGCAGAGCAGAAGAATGATGAGAAGAAATCTCCCGCCAGGCAGAAAGTAAAAATGAGAAAAAGAAAGCAACGGGAGAAGGTCATCGACCTATCTGATCAGCTAAGAAAAGCACCAAAGATTTCCGAGGCAATGCAACAAAAATCTGGCGATCAGAGGCAGCTTGTGTACCTGGAGCACCTTGAAGAGAAGAGAAGTGGAAGAAGACAGCAAACCCAACAGTCGGTAGAATTCCTGGAGGCAGGAAAAGGCTTGTTCTCGGAACGGAATTCATGGTTTGTATTTCTTTCATATACAGTGCTCCAGACTGAAGGAAATGTGTGAGAAGGCTGGAAGATACAGATTTTCCTTGTGATAAAAGTTCTAACCCAGATAAAGAGGAAAGGATATCTATGGAAGACCTTTCAAACACGAGAAGACTCTTAAAAAGGTTTCAGGAGCGAAGAGAGTGAGACCATGACATTGGGCAGGAAGGATAAGAGAGCCCAGTGAACCAAGTTATAGAAACGGCATGAGAGCATGTCGAAGTGATGTAGCAGGAAGTCACAGGACTTCAAGATAGGTTGCAGAGGACTTCGCAGGAATCCAAGGCAAAGCTACAACAGGAGAAGCCTGCTGGTGGTGGCTCGAGGACGAGCCACAAGTAAGTGTTAGGGGACTGTTGGAGCAGGGTCCCACAACTATAGAAGAAGCTACCAGTTTAGTAGAGAGATAAGTTTTGGCGGAAAGAAGATAAGATAGAGCTACGATGCCATAGCACGTTTCCAGCTGGAGAACAGAGCCGAAAACCATGAATTTTTAGATAGAGAAGTCAAGAAAGGAAATGGTACCTGAGCGTTCGAGAAGAGAGAGCTCACCCACTGCATTGAAGGCAGCGGTGGAAGACAGGAGGGCTCAGCGACCCTCATAAAGGAGAAGGAGCAATGAGGATGAAGCATTGAAGACGAAGGACAAAAAAGAGAAGCGGTGCATAGTACCCATGATCAGTGCTGGGGAACATGGAAGACTGTAGAGAGCTGTGGTGTGAGGGAAAGCGGCTACCTCAAGTACAAATATGGCCGACTGTCACTAGTTAGGGTTTTGGGTTACTGTTGGGACAGGCCCACAGTGTTGTAATGGAAAGACCTTCAGGCTGCCTATAAAAGGATATATTTTGTATTGTAAAAGGGTTGGTTGGTTGGTTAGTTTGTCAGTTAGTGGAGTCATTCAGTCGTAGTAGTGTTTTGCAGACCATTAGACTATTGTAAAAGCTGAGCTCTGGTTCTGTTATTAGCGGTAGCAATCTTACTATAACCAGTAGCTGGCTTATAGAGTATGCATGTAACGATCCGCAGGGATCGACAGAGAGGGAAGAGTATATTGTAGAAGAGCAATATAGATAGAAAGAAGATCTAAGAGAGAAGATCTTGAGCTGCATATGCGGTGCAGCAGAACTGTGTTTTACCTTCCCCTGAGCTATAAGAAAACACAGTTCTGTGGACGTAACTTCCATCCTGGAGGTGAACCATGTTAAAATCCCGTGTTATGTGATTGGGTTATTTACTGTGTTTACTTATGCATTTCACAGTCATTTCATGGATTTTGGTTACAGTTTAATGAATGAATGTGTTAATCAGTTCACAGTAATATAGAAGGAAAAGTATAAATCATAGTCTTTGGCATGTTGTATGTGGTTCATTTATGCTTTGCGTAAAATAGTCACTAGTTGCAGTGTTGATTAGCCTTGTATGTTGAGTCTTGCACGTCGACACGAGCAACGCTAAGTGCACTAACCCGCGGAGGTAGGATATCACAGAGAGGTGATACTGCACTGGCAGAGGATCTATGGTGTGAGATACCACAGGTTGAGGACTTAGCATTGGGCAGGAGCTGCGTGTCGCACGGTGCGCGACGATGCGGTAAGGTTGGAGATATTGTGGCTCAGGGAAAGTGCGCGACATAGAGAAGGTCCGCACGGAGGTATAAAGGTATACCTCGTAGCTAGAAGAGCTGTGAGTCAAGGGGATCACGCGACGCAAGCAGAAGGTCGTGCGACACATAGAGGAAGAGACCTCGCAACTAGAAGGGCTGCGAGTCGCAAGTAGGACTACCACAGAACCTGGTCCAAGACGCTTGAGTCCTTGGCCAACCCATTAGAATCACCTCGGGTGAGACTTCAGGCTGCTTTGCGGTCTGTCACCGAAAGGGTTGGTGAGCTAGGGGTGTTTTTGGTTGATTATAGTAAACTCGGGTCTGCCCATCAAGCCAACATTGGGCTTACCACGAATGTCTCTTCGGCTCCCCCAAAATGTTTAATTTCACAATTTTGTCTTCTTGTGAACGCTTATTATGTGCATAATGCATTAGATTTTGGATTAAGATTTATGAATACTTCATAAAACCAAACCAACTTAGTAATTGATGAATCTTTCAAAACCCAGACCCTGTTGCTAACAATTTCTCTTTGTCTTTATCTGTCCCTTTAGAAATTTCATATCTCTGGCTATCGCTTCTTTGCCATCTTTCTTTTGCTTGGTCTTCCAGGTATGTCACCTTTGCAGCAAGAGTCTGAAGCATCCCCTAAACCCACCTGCAGTTAAACAAAATGCATCATCAATTCAAACTACATCTTTTCAACAAACTAACCATAAACTAAATATCAAATGAGACCCTGTATTGCATTCTCATTGCAACACCTCTGACATGAATCAGAAACCACCGTCGCCCAAAGAAAGGTTAAAAACTTACAAAACAGTGGGGAAAAACCTTATCAGCAGCTCAAACCATTAAAACATCGGAAGGATAGTCACTAAAAAAACATCCGCAACAGAGGGCTTCAGACAGACAACGACTTCTGCAGGACCATTAAGCCTAACGATGTTCGGAAGACTCAACACTAAAGCACTTGGAAGAAACTCCCCGTCGGTGAACAAAGAAACATAACATCGGGAGGTTAGAGAAAAACGTAGTCATAATGGTGGAAGATGGAAAGACTACATACTCCACGGCAAATAAACATATCACCAAAAACTAACACAAAACATTGGCAAGCGGAGCAGTTATAAGGAAGACATCTAGTTCACTAGGGAGATGCAAAGGCAGAAAGTAAACAGACTATGACTTCCGACTTATAGTCATAAAAAAATTTGGACATGGCGCATAAACCTCATGAAAACGTTGAGCACCCGGAAATCATTGTTTAGCTTCTGCAATGGCGGCCCGTGAAGGGAAATACAGTTCCTATGTCTCCTGAACAACCAAACTAAAACGTTAAGTCCCAACAGACTCTCGGCTGGGTAGCGAAAAAAAAAATCTGTTTCACCTTCAAACAATGATGAAAACAATGAAATAAACTCCCAATATCAAAGAGGGAAATCAAACAACCAATGATTTAAATTCAATCTTCACATTCCAAAGCTTGAACAGTTTCAGTCATGAACAATCTTCCGAAAAAACATGAAAACAGTTAATCTTAAAACAATCCAGACAAGTAGCAGAGGGGAAACAAAACAAATTTCATGGACCCAAACAATTTTAGGCACACTAAACGTGAAGAGGAGGGTCCAAAATTTCAAAAATTTGGGAAAATAGTTGCAGCTGCTACAATTGGCGACTACCTGGTGAACCTAGATCTCTGGACAATTTATTTCTTAACTATTAGACTATTTTAACAATAGAACCAACATGATGAATTCTTCTAGATATATGGATTTCCCAAAAGGAAAATATATGTACTTTTAATCATTGATGAGAGTCCAATTTAGGAGTAAGGAAACCAAGACTTCCAGGTCAAGATAACTCTCTCGAGGCCAGGAGATGAGTTTCATTTATTACTTTTGTCTTCGGGTAGCTTCCAGCTTGGACACCACCAGATTGTAACATATGGTAAATAGAAATATTCATTTGTTCCTCATTCCCATGTCATTTTGCACTTTTTTGTGCTTTTGAACTTTTGTTCTTTCCATATGAGTCCTCCTGCATGCCTTTCTTTCTGAAATTTTTTATTCAGGCTCTTCTGTCCATAGTGTCCTTTTGTGTGAGAGATGTATTTAACTTTCAGCTCATGGACGGAGAAGAAATTTGGCAATTTGGTACTTATATGGTTCAGTACTTTGTTTCGATACATAATGATTTTATACGAGTTTCTGACTCTTATCTGCCTTTGGCATTTAATTCTTGACATGGGATCATTTATATATAATATACTGTTTACCTTGCTTCCTTTCCGTGGGTCTTTTACTGTTACTCACTAGGACATTTTAAATGTGAGATGGATGGAGCCTCAAAATAGTATTCCAGAACTTTTGATCCTGGTTTGTTTTACAAGGATTAAGTAGGACTTCAATGTGTTCATAGCCGTTCAGGAAAACTGCTAAACTAGAAGAAATTCTTTCAGATAAAACAAAAGTACACAGTCTTATACTAAAAGGACTTTAATTACTCCAGAACTATGATATTCTCCATGCAACCAAAATTTTGCCTCTTGCTTATTGAAATCAGTCAAAATATAAACAAAACAGAAATAAAACAAATCAAAATAAACAACCAAATCAAAATAATTATGTACAAGATAAAAGAACAAAACAAAACTCAGGAAAGATAAGGTTTGAGAACTAAACCATTTACTGGTAAGCTCTCTTCCCACCCCTATAGATCCTGCAATTTATAGGTTGAGGGGCCAAGCTTTGCCGCAATATAGAAAGGACCTACCCATAGCTATTGGAATTTTGTGTGTTTTCCCTTTTCATCATGGGGGTGGTCCCACTTGAGAACCAAGTTTCCCACCTCAAACTCTTTTGTTCCAGCTTTGTGTTTATTAAACCATCTCTTTACTACCTCCTGTTGTTGCTTAAAATGTTCTCTGTCCTTGGCTCTACACTCTTCTGCCTTCAACAAATTATGTATCCTCATTTGCAAGACTTCACTATTTGATCCTCTGGATTCTTGTGCAATTATGGAAGAGGGTAGCATGATATTGGGGGGTAGAATGGCCTCTTTTCCATAAACAAGGGTATATGAGGATACACCTAAAGCAGTCTTGGGGGTGAACCTATTAGCCCACAAATCATTTGGTAATGCTGAGTTCCAACTCCTCTGATTTTCTATCATCGTCTTTTTTAAAATCCTAATCATATTTTTGTTCGTAGATTCAGCCAAGCCATTTCCCCGTGGATAGTAATTTGCAGAGTAATGCAACTTAATTCCTTTTTCATGAGCAAATGCAGTTAATCTAATCAAGGAAAATTAAGTAGCATTATCGAAAGATAAATAAATTGGAACTCCAAACCTGGTCATAATATGATCTTGCAAGAAGTCCATGACCGCATCTTCATTTACTTTACGCAATGGAATGGATTCAACCCAACGAGTGAAGTAGTCAGTTGCTATCAAAATATATTTTTATTGTAAAGAATAATTTGGATTTATCTCTCTAATGATGTCCATCCCCCATTGCTCAAAAGGTTCTGTTATCATGACAGGCTTTAATGGTCCTCCTGCTTTAACTTGTCTTCCACCACACCTTTGGAAGATGTCACACTTTCTAACATGACCGTGTGCATCTTTGAATAGTGTGGGCCAATAGTATCCGGCTTTGAGAATTTTATGAGCTGTAGTATCTCCGGAGAAATGTCCTCTAGCAGGCCCATCATGTAAATCTATCATTACTTTTTTCGTATCTTCTTTCTCTAAGCATCTGAGGAGAACTCCATCATAATTCTTTCTGAATAATATTCCTTCAAAAATTTGATAGGAGGATGATTTAATATGTAATGCTCTTCTTTGCTTAGAATTCCAGTGTTCTAGTAATAATCATGTCTAAAGGTAATGCACAACGTCTCGATACCAGGAGTCCGGAGTAGTGAAAAGAAGACATACATCCATCACATGTAACTCAGCTTTGCCTTCCCAGTCATGTTCTTCACTGTCTTTCCCTTCAGTCATCAGTCTACATAATCCTTGCCCTTTAGCTATGGAATCCATCTTGAATTCGAGGTCATACTCCTGTAAAGTCGTTACCTAGTTCCCTCTTCTTTCTCCTAACTCCTTTTGTACGTACATAGACCTCACAGCTGGGTGTGGAACAATTACCTTTTTTCGGTTCTTTAGTATGTATGGCCTGAATTGTTTCACCACTTTGAACACTATGTAAGCTTGTTTATCCACAGTTGGGTAATTCAATTCATCCCCTTGCAGACCAATGCTCATAAATGATATGGGGAACTCATATCCCCCATATTCCTTCTAGGTAAGCATAGCTGCTAGTGAATCATCAGATGCGAAAGTGTACAAAATAAAATATTTCTCAAAATCTGGACTTTTGAGGGAAGGTGCGTGTGCAACAACTATTTTTATTTTTCTAAATGCATTCTTATCTACATCAATCCATTTGAATTGTATGCTTTGCTTTACCATTTGCTGCAAAGGTTTAACAATTTGCGTGAAATCTGGCACAAACCTTCGCACGAAGTTTATTGTCCCCATAAATGACTGCATGCCCTTTTTATTATGGGGTAAGGGAATTTGTTCAATGGCTTTGATCCTTTCTAGGTCTATGGAAATCCCCTTCTTAGAAACCATGTGACCCAACAACTTACCTTCTGTAATAGGAAACACATAATTCTTGGGGTTTAGTGAGATGCCATATTTTCAGCAGCGTTCAAAAATATGCTTTAGATGAAATGCATGTTCCTCTCTTTTCTTTGAAAATATCATGATGTCATCGAGGTATACTACAGCACTGCAGCCAATCAGACCGTAGAAATTTATGTCCATAGCCCTCTGGAAAGTTGCTCCAACGTTTATGAGTCCAAAGGGAATCCTTCTGTAAGCAAAAGTTCCCCACCTAGTTCTGAATGTCATTTTAAGTCTGTCTTCTTCGGCTACTAATACTTGATTGTAGCCTGAGAATCCATCTAATAAAGAGAAAAGTTCAGAACCCGAAACCATTTGCAATATCTACTCCACGGGTGGAACAGGATAATTATCTTTATCCGAAGCACGATTTAAGTTCCTGAAATCCATGCATAGCCGATTTCTATGGATTTCTTTCTTACTGAAACCAGGTTTGAAACCCATTCTGAGTGTCTAACCTTGAAGATAATCCTAGCATCCAATAGTTTCTTGACTTCACTCTGGATTAAAGGTTCTAATTTTGGATGCATTTTTCTTAAAGGCTGCTGATATGGTTTGATTCCAGATCTGATGGGGATAACATGCTGGATGATATTGGTGTCATAAGTCTTCAGATCTTCATATGCCCAGGAAAAAACATCTTTGTATCATTTGAAAAGAATGATAAACTTATTCCTTTCATCTAGAGAGCAACACCTTCCCAAACTCACATATTTAGGCTCTATTTCAGTCCCCAAGTTAATCAAATTGAACTGTAGAGACGAGCTATGAGTTTTCACATTCACTGGTCTTCTAAATTTCTCGTTTAAATCAAACATTCATTATAAAGTCCTGACTCTTTTAGGAATGAAGTTATCAAATTTAAACTCAGCCTGATGTTCTTCATCATTAATAATTTCCCCTTTAAAGGTCTCGTCATTTGTCAAGCATTCTATAATCTGTCGATTGTCATCATAGACTCATAGATTGGTTATCATGTTTGGAACTGAAGGCCTGAAAAACAATTCAATAGAGCACCGATTATTAGAAGGCACAAACCTCGCAGTTGAGGTGTCCAACAAGTCAGCTGTTGCATTCTTAAGTCTCAGAATTGATACAATGTTGAATGCATTAAAAAATTTAAGTAAATCCCATACTTCATTTTGATAAGCTTTTAAATGAGGAGAAATGTAGTGTATTTGATTTCGAATTTGCTTTACAATTATTTCAGAGTCCCCAAACACCTTTCGATTTTTTACCTTAAATTCAATTGATTTCCTTATTCCTTGAACTAATGCTTCATATTCAGCTGTGTTATTTGTACATTCAAACTCTAACCTACATGCAAGAAAATGTTTGTTTTTTCTAGGGTCGATCAAGACACAGCTGGCTTCTGACCCTTCTAACGTCTTAGAGCCATCAAATAAAAGTGTCCAAAAATCACTAACTAATGTGTGAGAATTAACATATACTTCTATTGCTAAGTCTACTATTTTACAATCAATTTCATCAGCCTGTGGAAACCGAAGGAGATTAGGCTGAGCGTTTGATGTGTCGCTGGCTTCTTCCGCTTGATAATTTTCTGGTTCCATCTCAATAAAGTAATTTCCCAAAATAGAATCCACCGGTTCATTCTTACCATCGAATTGAGTAACATTATGTTTCATGTGGGGCTCCCTCAAAAATTTAATTTGATTTGGGCTTCCTTTATATGGTAGCCATAGATGTGACTAGTCCGAGGCAAAATATCCATTCAGCTTTGCTGACCAATCCCTACTCAAAACAAGCCCATAAGCTTCTGGTATGTCAGCCACCACAATATCAATAAATTGACACACCTTATCATTCGAAGATAAACAAACAAGAACATCATCCATTTCCCCAATTACTTTCACGTTCGTTCTATCCAACTGAATGACCCTCCAAGTGGATGGTTTGGGTTGCCTATTTATCTTTTTGCAAATTGACAGTGGCATGATGTTGATTGATGCCCATGAGTCTACCATGAAATTATGTACATTGTTGTTGAAAATTTAAAAAGTGAGGAGAGAAGGTGGATTCTTACGTTTAGGATTACCTCCCATACTTGCTTCACCAATTTCTTCTTCCTCCTGGGGCTGATTGTCAATAGGCAGCCTCTCCTCTGATACTTCAAGTGCTTTCAATAGCTTTTCTTTCTGTTGCGGCACCTTGCACATTTCAAATAATGAGATGTTTGCCCTTACCTTTTTGATATCTTCCACAATGTCATAATCCATCTTATGTTCGGTGAGATTTGGTTTAACATTATTTATCTTTTCTTCATTGGGCTTAGCAAACATATTGGTCTGTTTGGGATATTGACTGGTGATGGTAAATTCTGGAATTCTATTAGTTGGGGGGTTGTTTTGGAATTTCTTAACATTATTTTGAAGTCTTTTGATCTTCAGGAGCATAAGACTGTTTTCCTTAATCAAATCCCAGCTTCTTGTCATTACATTTGCTTCTCAGATGCCCTCATGTTTCAAATCCTTTTCCTCCTCGGCATTAAACAACGAAACATAGTCCCATAAAACCATGGTCTCATCCTCCTGTTTTTCCATTGATGTATTGCTGTCTTTCCCTTCTTCATTTTTATCTTCTGTTAATTTAGAATCCAACAGCTGATTCATAACCAACATCATTGAGTTTATCCATTGAGGACAATTCTTTTCAAAATGGGGTTGTTGGTGGAAAGTGCAAACGTTATCCATTCCTACCTCCGTTAAGTTCATAGATGCAGGATTTTGCAGAGGGGGTTGGGATTGGTTGTTGTCTTCCTTTTTATTGTAATAAGGTTTATAGAAATTTTGGGTTTCCTTGTCCTTTTCCAAGTCTATGATTATGTTAGAGAGTTTCTGCATCATTTTTTCCATTCCCTCGAAATCTGATAATTGCTCCTCCTTAGGCTTAGTAAATAACAAAGATTTTCTCCCAACATTTTTTTCTCCTGACCGCTCAGGATAATCCTCAATGCTTTATTTTTCTGCTTCTACCTTCTCCGCTTCTTCATAAGTCTCTACTAGCGTAGGTTTGGCCTTCATTTTGGAAAACATGGCCAACTCAAGTCCCAGAGATGAGGTATAATATTCAATCAGGACCTTATCTGAGGGTTTGTCAGCTTCAGAAAAATTCTTAAGATAGACCGTGAATCTTTGGGTAAAATTGTGCACCTTCTCTTTTCTTTCTTTCTTTAAGGTGCACAACCCTTTCATGAGAGCTGCATGCATTTTTTGAGTTGCATACTTACTTCTAAAAATCCTTTCAAAAGTATCCCAGTCTGGGATAGAATTTGTAGGCAAACCAAAATACCATGATGTTGCTGCACCTTTAAGGGTGTGTGGGAAAAGTCTACAAACAACATCCTCATGTTACCTAGCCCTTAATCCTTCTATTGCCAAATAAAAAATTTGTAAATGGTCATCAAATAGGACCTTCTCATTTGGATCAAACTTAGGCAGCATCTTCTCAAATGCTTGAGGCAATTCATGTAATGGAGGTGTTAAGCTCAAAGGCAACATGGCTTTCCAAGTAGGTGGTGGATTTGGTGGGTTGGGTGGTTGGTTTGCATTTACGCCTGCCATGAGTCTGGGTGGAGAGTGAGGTGGTGAATGAACAGGAGTATGAATAGGTGAACAGTAAGGTGTCTCTTGGCCCACTTGATTCAAAGGCTGAACCACCTCCTATAAGGCTGTTTCTACAAGTTCTTCCAAATCTCCAACCAACACTAAGTCTTCCAGTATGGGACGGTCTCTCCTTTTATATTATCTTCTGGACAAGTCAGGAATAATTGGTAATCCTACAATCTTCTTCACATGTTCACTAGTGTGTCTTCTCAGATCATCTATCACTTGGTTGTCCACAACAAATAGGTGTTCCCTATTCTCTTGAGTATTTGGATCAGGACAGAAACTGCTTTCAAAATTAGCATTGGTGGGGTTATTTCGAGAAAATAGTTTTCCTCAGACAGCCATACACTGGTGGCCCTCCTTCTAGTGCCAGAAACTATTGAGGCTTGGAAATTCATAGGCAACAACAGCAAGGGATTCTCCCTAGTCAACGTTCCCAACTAGCGCATGACTGTTTGGTGTAGGGAATCCATCCGGTTTGCGGTCCGGCTACCATAGATCAAGTAACAAAAATAAAAGGTTTTACCAGTTGCGGCCCGGTCCACTGTGTATATTTTTTGTATTTTGACTTTAAGTATGATATGCAAGTGCCTATCTAAGATGTAGATTGATAGAGAATGCAAGGAGTATTCACAATGTGATGCGCAGGTTCTTACCTCTTGTCTTAGACTCTCATGCATCTAAATCACACACACAACAAGAAATTTAAACTAACTACCTGACCTATCCCTAGGGAGAAATATTATTACTTATTAATGAGCAATGTATTTTGTGCATGCATTATAAAAAGAAATCACAGATAGCTAATACTTCTTCCAAAACACATGAACAAGTAAAGATTTTTAAACAACTAGATAGCCAATTGCTTATGAACAACATTCATTACTCATGGTGGTAATTTTCATAAAATAAACCAGAAATCATTTAGAAAAGAACATAGGTTCTAAGAGTTAGAACGATCTCATAGTTAATGGACACAAAGCTGAAAACAAAATAGTTCCTCTTCAACAAATCCATAGCATAAAATTTGAACATTCCACCAAGCTTTCTCCAACAGGCAAACTGTAATTATCTATTGCAAAAGGAAATAGTTCTTCTTACAATATGTCTTCACTAATCTAACTTGGAAAAAGTCCCTCCTTTCTCTAAATCTTCTATATTTATACAAAAAGAACCAAATTGTTGGGCTTCCCATGAATGTCTCTTGGGCTCCCCCAAAACATTTAATTTCACAATTTTGTCTTCTTGTGAATGCTTATGATGCGCATAATGTGTTACATTTCGGATTAAGATTTATGAGTTCTTAAAAAAACTGAACCAACTTAGTAACTGATGAATCTTTCAAAACCCGGACCCTATTGCTAACAATTCTGCTTTGTCTTTATCTGTCCCTTTAGCAATTTCATATCTCTGGCTATCGCTTCTCTTCCAGCTTTCTCCTGCTTGGTCTTCCAGCTATGTCGCCTTTACAGCAGGAGTCTAAAGCATCCCCTAAAATCGCTTGCAGTTAAAAAAAATGCATCATTAATTCGGACTGCATATTTTCAACAAACTAACCATAAACTAAATATCAAATGAGACCCTGTATTGCGTTCTCGTCGCAACACCTCTGACACGAATCAGAAACCACCATCGCCCAAAGAAAAGTTAAAAACTTACAAAATGGCGGGGAAAAACCTTATTGGTAGCTCGAACCATTAAAACATTGGAACGATAGTTAAAAAAAACATCCGCAACGGAGGGCTTTAGACAGACAACGACTTCCGCAGGACCATTAATCCTAACAATGTTTGAAAGACTTAACACTAAAGCACTTGGTGGAAAATCCTTATTGATGAGCAAAGAAACATAACGTCAGGAGGTTAGAGAAAAATGTAGTCGTAATGGAGGAAGACAGAAAGACTACAGACTTTGTGACAAATAAACATATCAGCGAAAAATAACAAAAAACATTGGTGAGCAAAGCAGTTATAAGGCGGACATCTAGTTCGCTCGGGAGTCGCAATGGCGGAAAGTAAACAGACTATGACTTCCGACTTACAGTCATAAATTTTTTTGGGCATGTCACATAAACCTCATGAAAACACTGAGTGCCCGGAAATCATCGTTCAACTTCCGCAATGGTATCCACCGAAGGGAAATATGGTTCCGATGTCTCCTGAACAACCAAACCAAAACGTTAAGTCCCAACAGACTCTCGGCCAGGAAGCGAAAAAAAAAACCGTTTCACCTTCAAACAATGGAGAAAACAATGAAATAAACTCCCAATATCAAAGAGGGAAATCAAACGGGAAACGATTTAAATCCAATCTTCACATTCCAATGCTTGAATAGTTTTAGTCATGAACAATCTTCCGAAAAAACATGAAAACAGTTGATCTTAAAACAATCTAGACAAGTAGCAGAGGGGAAACAAAACAAAGTTCATGGACCCAAACAATTTTAGGCATGCTAAACGTGAAGAGGAGGGTCCAAAATTTCAAAAATTTGGGAAAATAGTTGCATCTGCAACACAACTAGAACTTGATCTTTGGAAGATCGAATGATCCCCATTTGGATCAATTTATCATTCTCAGAAGTGAAGATTGGATGAAGGCATTAAGAGTGGGAATCTTCCAATTTGGAGTAGTGAGCATTACTGTTTGGAAGGTTGATACAAAGACTGAGTAGTCTTCATTGAGCTTTGTGAGAATGGCAAGGATGAGCTGATCTTCATACTTTTCCACTTTGCATTGCTTCAACTGATATATCAGGTTCTTGAACTTTGTGAAGAATTCATTCAGTGATTTGAAGTTGGATGGATTAAGAGTGATCAGATCATTTTCTAGCTGATGGACCCTCATCTCATCATGCTTATCAAATAAGGAGGCAAGCTTGTCCCAAATATCCTTGGGAGTCTTCAATCCTTGGATGTGGAATCGAATATCTCGAGAAACTAAGGAGAACAAGTGTCCATGGGCTTCATCAAGCCTGTTCTAGTACTTTTCTTTGTCACGATCTGAAGCTGTCACTACCTCTATTTATTCTATGAGTTTGAAGAGCTGCTTGTTGTGGAGCAGTACCTCCATGTCTTCCTTCCACTGGTGATAGTTGAAGGGAGTGAGAGGCTCTACTAGATGAACCATTTTGAATGCAGTAAAAAGGACTGAGCTACTGTAGCGAATGCAGTGAGAAGAAATGGATGATTGTAGTGAATGCTATGAGAAGAGTTGATAGCCTGTCACACAATGAAATATACAAAGTAAGGTTGATAGTCTACACTTTTGGAATTTCCTTCACACCTAGCATAGTTGATCAAGCAAGCTTGATCAACAATTTCCTAACTTGGGATATTAAGTGGTAAATTCTCCGCTTCTGATGCAGTACTGGAAGGAGCAATTTTTCTCAAAAAAATGATCCAGTTGGAGATTTGAGGAGGAGATGTGTCTTGTACACTGAGGCTATGATACCATATTAAATTGAGCACATAGATCTGTAGACAAATGTTAGAATAATAAACCCATAGTATTTACCCACTTAGACATTAATTCATTTATTTTTGTCTTATTTGCCTAGTCCATGAGTCCCACCATGTGCAAGTTGCTAATTGCCTATCCATAGAGGTCAAAATTTCCATCTTTGACTCATGTAGTGCTTGGGAAATCCTTAGGAATCAAATCTGCTTTATTCCTGGCCTCCTAGGCGCCTATCTGTTTTTTCTGCTTTATTCCCTGCTTTTTCAGTGTTTTCAGGCACATAGGAAAGCAAGACTAGGTGAGGTGAATCAACTTTGTTGCCTCTTCCTCCTCCACTATTTCCTCCATGCAAAAGCATGTATGAGCTTCCATTCCACCACTCATTATCTTGCCCATGTGCCCTTGCCAATTCATAAGCCTCATGACAGATTTGGGATCAGCTTTTTACACCTATGGGGGATTTGCCTATTTTGGGTAAGCCTGCTTTATGCTAGATTTGGATGCTTCCTCATGCATTCAATTTCTTCATGTATTATATTTATTCAGCAGCCTATGTTATTACAGGGTTGGATATTGTACACTAAGTTAATATAATTTTGTGTTACGGCTCCATTTTCAATCTCCATTGTTGACAATTTTGCATGATCAATTGTAATTTGTTGTGAGTGAAATTAATCTATTGCTGGTCAGAATTTATACATGGTATCAGAGACATTGTAGGTTGTTACTCTCCTTCAAAAATTGTTTTGCAGGTTCGACATCAAGACTGGGAGCCTTCTACTAACAGCCGGGACATATTTTCTAAAGCTATGGATTCACAGAAAAATATCCTCACTCCCTTCAACATTTTTGAATGGAAAGCAGATATGGATATCTTGTTGAGAGAGAAAGGCCTGTACAAGGTGACTATGGCTACAAAATCATAGCCCAATGCTGCTGCAGAGAAGATCAAATGGCACAATTGGAGAGATGAGGCCTATGGCCTCCTATGTCTCAGTATTTCCCGAGACCTCCTTTTCCATATCAATGGATTAACTTCACCAGATCAAGTATGGGAGAAACTTTCTAAACTCTTTGGAAAGACAGATGAGATGAGGGGACACCAGATCGAAAATGAGCTGATCTCCCTGGGTCCCATTAATTTTGAATCCCTGCAGCTATATTTCTCCAAGTTCAAAGCACTAGTTTTGCAGCTGAAACAGTGTGGTATTGAAAAGAAAGATGATCAGCTCGTATTGGCCATCCTCTCGAAGCTAGGACCTGCCTACTCAGTCTTTGTTTCGACCTTCTATGCCACAAAACTCACAGCTTGAGCCTGGAAGATGCCTATCCTTGTAGATTTCATGAAAT
>LPNX011113788.1:7643-22207 GCA_001517045.1 Pseudotsuga menziesii | reverse complement strand
AGTCCCACCATGTGCAAGTTGTTAATTTCCTATCCATAGAGGTCAAACTTGCCATCTTTGACTCATGTAGTGCTTGGGAAAGCCTTAGGAATCAAATCTACTTTATTCCTGGCCTCCTAGGTGCCTATCTACTTTTTCTTCTTTATTCCCTGCTTTTTCAGTGTTTTAAGGCACATAGGAAAGCAAGACTAGGTGAGGTGAATCAGCTTTGTTGCCTCTTCCTCCTCCACTCTTTCCTCCATGCAAAAGCATGTATGAGCTTCCATTCCACCACTCATTAGCTTTCCCATGCGCCCTTGCCAATTCGTGAGCCTCATGACATATTTGGGATCAGCTTTTTACACCTATGGGGGATATGCCTATTTTGGGTAAGCCTGCTTTATGCTAGATTTGGATGCTTCCTCATGCATTCGATTTCTTCATGTATTCTATTTATTCAGCAGCCTATGTTATTACAGGGTTGGCTATTGTACACTGATTTAATATAATTTTGTGTTACAGCTCCATTTTCAGTCTCCATTGTTGACAATTTTGCATGATCAATTGTAATTTGTTGTGAGTGAAATTAATCTATTGCTGGTCAGAATTTCTACAACAAACACACAACTCACAAGATATATCACATAATTTACTTAGTTATTGAAGAATGAAACAGTGCAAAAATGGCTTGCAATTGTGAATGCTTTTCATTAATCAAAGAGTAATTAGATAGTAATTACAATGAAGTAAAATGGCTTAAATAGACACATGAAATTTGAATCCACATGAGGAAATTCGAATTGATTAGACTCTACTTGACTGTAGGTAACTAAGACCTTGTCTAAATAATTGTCGGGGGACTCAATAGTTAACTGACCTTGTCTAAACCATAACCGAATTTCATCGGAGTTCTAAAACACAACTCAAGTGTTACATTTAGTGTTGACTAAGGATAAATGACTATGGTAGGTGAGAAATGCATCCCTCCTGCATGCATCCATGCAAACCTAGCGCTAACTGAATGTAGAGGACTAGAATTGAATGTAACTGACTCATAACTTAGATTGACTAGTCACCAACTCAACTGAACTGACCTTGGTTGGTTTCGGCACTCCCAGTGGATCCTAAATTCTATGGATTGGTCTAGGAGGCTGTTATAGCTGAAAATGACACATCTTTTCCTATGATCACTTTCCCATGTTTTCGTTGCATGTCGACACTTCCATGATGACACTTCATGAAAATTCATTGAAAAAACACCTAACTTGGAGGACCCATATCTTGCGTTTTATAACTCTATTTGACCTCATCTCTATGCCATTGGAAATATATTTTAGTTAGCTAAAAATTCCTACAAGACACCAAAGTCTGAAAACGCCCAAAAATAAACTAAAAATGAGTTTTTGATGTGTACACGACTTTCCTTAAGGAAACCCACGTATGTATGCGACTTTACTTAAGGAAACTTGTGTACGTCCGCGAGTTGCTATATATAATAGTCATGTATGCCTTATATACATGAATTTGTGCATTTAAACCTACGTATACCTCCTCGTGTATGTGACTATTGTCTCTACAACCCATGTACGGCTCCTAAAAATGTCAAAAAACATGTCTTTTGAATTTCGGGTAGTTTGGGTAGTTATGCAACTGACTCCTTCAGTTGTAACTACTTTGTCTTCTCCCTTAACTCTTCCTTAAGCAGATAAATAGAGGTAGGGATTTCCATGATAGGAGACTTGAATATTTGTGTTGTTATGCTGGAGGATTTGGAGCTCTCTTTGCCAACACCTTTTCCCTAGAAGCATTCTCCTTATGTTGAAGAGCTTGGAGGCTGAGTTCCTTGGAGAAGAGAAGCAGCAGAACCAGATCAAGGTTTTCGTGAGGTGCTGAAATTGAATAGATGTTGGGCTTAGGGCAGACCTGGGTTCTATACTTTTGTCTTCGCACCAACAAAAGACCCACAGTGTTGGCCCTTTCAGCAACAACCTGCGAATAGGGTGCAGTCTCACCCAAAACAACTATGGGATGCCACAGAATCAGGTTTCTGCAAGCAGAAGAGGGATATTACTATACCTTTAGCTTCTAACAAATGATAATCATTAGATATAGAGCTTTGATATTCACTTATTTAGCTTCACGTTTAGATAAACAAACAGTGATTTGCTTAACCCTTTACTGGGAATTCACAGCGAAGTTAATATTTAGCAGTGATCTTACTTATCAATTATATAATTATTCATGCATAAAAGAACAAAAAACAACACAACAGAACCACAACATGTGATATAACATGGTTCACCCCCAGTTTAGGGGTTACATCCATAGAATTGTGTTTTATTCAACTCTTTACAAAAACCACAGTTCTGATCTATGCACTCAACTGTAGATCCCTTTAATTCCTCAAAGCTGTGCACTAAGATGCATATCTCTATGTACACAGTTGCAAATCTTCTTAATCACCCAAAACTCTCTACGCACACAACTCCAAAGGTCGTCCACACACACAGCTGGGACTTAACCTTTCTTACAAAACAATCCTTAGCTTCGCATCAATTCATCTTACATCAAAAGCCTAAACTAACTTCTTTATAAGAGTGCTTACTTATAGTGCACTTATTACAAAACCATGGGCTTAAACCATGGGCACCCCGAACCCTAAACCTTGGACTTAAACCATGGGTTTATTACAAAAAGAAGGCTTTTACTCAAGCCCGAAACCCCTAAGACTATTTTGAGTCTCAACTCCGCTTACAAACTTCCATAAAAAATGTGGAGTTACCACCGTTAAGGTGTGCACCCCAACAGGCCCCTAAGACTCACCAGTGTCCCGTCCCAGTACACTGAGTTGCTCATCTAGTGGGAGAAATTTGCTGGCGAAGATAGTAAATGGCTTGCTACGGCTGCATCATCGTCCCTTCTGCTACTGCTACCATGGTCGTGGCTTGCTTGATCCTTCATCTTTTCATCCTTAGTAGAATACAACCATCTCTCATTCTAATGTCTGCCTCTGTCATATTTATGGTGGTCATGGGGGTCATTGGGCCTTCTATCAGTGACCCCATCCTTCAAAATGCCTCCCATTCACGTCCTATCGAACATTTGACCATCCACAACTTTGGGTCCTTAA
The DNA here is from genome assembly GCA_001517045.1 of Pseudotsuga menziesii. NCBI lineage: Eukaryota > Viridiplantae > Streptophyta > Pinopsida > Pinales > Pinaceae > Pseudotsuga > Pseudotsuga menziesii. The sequence continues at coordinate 19,098 of LPNX011113788.1, read as the reverse complement.
CAGGCGATGCCCCTGTGATTGCATGCCACTGTAATTTTGCATAAGATGAACAACATGCCTCCATTCTTCGGGATCCTCCTGAGTCTTTCCTGAGTGGTTGTGCCTTTCTTCATTCCACTTAGAGAGAACTTCTGCCTTAAATTTCTTTCTGGTTGATCGTATCTGCATTGGCTACTTTGGCACTAGAGACGCCTCCTCACAAGGAGGATTTCTCATAAGGTTCTACAGACCTCTCTCCCTGAACTCTTGTAATAATTCCTAAACTTCGCGATCATTTGACATGGTGCTAACTGTAAACTCAAAGAAGTGCACAATGTAGGAGTCGGAGGATAGTGTAGCTTCTTATAGAATCCCTCAACAAAATATGTCATAATGGTGCATTAATGATGCCAAATATGATGGAACGGCAGTGAATCCGGCCCACACGATGCTAGATTTTCCCAAGATCTCATCATGAAAGGCATTTCACGTGCCAACGCCGCCAAGTCAGATTTTGTCCCGTCAGTCACATTTTAGGCTGTGACACACCTTTATTCTTCGACATAACTACTAACTTCAGCTTCGCCTCAATGAGTACCCTCGACATAATATTCGCCTTCGACCCATCCTGACCTACACGACAACCAAACTTCAACCTTCAAACTTTGACAGTCTTCAACACTTCGTAGCTTTGAGAACAGCTTCATTATAGTTTAGTACCCAATTCCAACTATTCTTGGTACTTAGACTACCCTTCTTGCTGCTACTTCTGATTAATGGGTCCCGGCTTGTCCCTGTACTTCTTTAACCTACTTCCATTCACCATGGAAGGTAAAATTTCTCCATTCAATTTAGCTAACTGGACTGCGCCACCATCAGTAACTCTCTACACTATGTATGGTCCTTTCCAATGTGTCTTGAACTTCCCCAGGAATTTCATGAATTTATTGTCATATAAAAGCACAAGATCACCATTCTGGAACTGATTCCTCTTTATGTGTCTATCATGCCATGTTTTTTCTCTAGCTTTCTACACTTTCTGCTGGAACCCTGCAATGAATCTGTCCTCTTCAAGTTCTAGTAACTTTTCCAGCCTTTCTTTCATCACATATGGGTCAGCCATCTTTGTGAAAGCAGATATTCTAAGGCTAGGAACAATGTAATCCATGGGCATGACTGCTTCTTGTCCATAAACCAACCTAAAAGGTGTATGTCCTGTCAACTTCTTGCATGTGGTTCTATAAGCCCATAGTACTACTGGAATTCTAAGATCCCAGTCATTTCTGTTAGCATTGCAAACCTTTGTCAGAGCATGTTCAAGGATCTTGTTAAAGGCTTCGACAGTTCCATTTGCTTGAGGATGATAGGTAGTACTCTTCTGATGATATACTTGAAATTATTCAGTCAATACTTCAATAGTCTTATTTGAGAAATGTGATCCTTGATCACTCATAAGAATTCTAGGGCACCCAAATCTTGACAAGATGTTATCAAAGATGAACTTCGCGGCTGTAGCAACACTACAGGTCTTGACTGGTTGATCTTCGACCCAATGAGTAAGGTAGTCAGTTGCTGTAATAATGTATCTTGCTCTGGATTTCTTCACAGGGGGATTGATAGGTCCAACAAAATCAATAGCCCATTTGTCAAAGGGTTGTAAATTTACCTGTGGAACTAGAGGCATCTCATCCCTCCTGGATGGTTTTCCTGTCCTCTGACAGATGTCACAGCTATGGCAATACTCTCTTGCATCATTAGGAATTATGGGCCAGCACAATCCGACTGTCAGGATCTTCTATGTTGTAGCTTTTCCTGCGTAATGACCTCCTACTGCTCCAGAATGTGCCTCATCCAAAATGAATGGCTTTTCATGCTCCAGGACACATCTACACAGTATTTCATCTGGTCCCATCTTATATAGTTGTCCTGCTATTAAGGTAAAGTCAGCTGCTCTAACCACCAGTTGTTTCTTCTGCTGCATTGTCATTTCGGCGGGTGCAAAACCTGTAGACAAGTACTAAACAATATCTTGGAAATAATCATCAACCATTTGGATGGAAAAAAAATGGGCATTAGGAAGACCTTCGTCCAAACTAATGGGATCTTCTCCTGACTCGAGCCTCGACAAGTGGTCAGGACCTAGATTCAGTATTCCAAGTTTGACTATGATCTCAAAGTCATATTCCTGAAATAGAATCAGCCATCTGCATATCCTTCCACCTAGCACAGGCTTGTTAACCAAATACTTCAAAGCATAATGGTCAGTGAACATCTTAAAATGAGATCCTAACAGATAATGTCAAAACTTATGCAATGCATAAACCATAGCTAGACCTTCTCGTTCTGTCGTAGTATAATTTTTTTTTCTGTTGTGGACAATTTTCTACTTGCAAAAGAAATAGGGTGATCAATATTACCTTCACCTGACTGAGCCAATACTATACCCAGGGAAATGGAGGTTGCATCGAAATGCACATGAAACTCTTGATTCCAGTTAGGGAATACTAATATAGGGGTAGTTACCATCTTTTCCTTCAAAATATCCAAGTGTTGGGACGTGTACCCTAAGGATTATTAGTTTTGGTAACTCCGCGGTTGTTTGTAAGTGGAGTTATGGGTCAAAATAGTCTTAGGGGTGTCGGGGTAATTCAAAACCCCTTTTTGTAATAAACCCAGGGTTTTAAGCCAGGGTTTAGGGTTTTGGGTACACATGGTATTGAATCCATGTTTTGTAAGCAGTGTGCTATAAATAGGCATTTTTGTAAATAAGAAAGGTTAGGTTTTATGATGTAAGAAAGATTAAGGCAAGTAAAGGCTGATTTAGTAAGAAAAGGTTAAGTCCCAGCTGTGTGCGTGGATGACCTCTGCAGCTGTGTGCGCAGAGGATTTTTGTAAGAAGATTGAGAAAAGATTTGCAGCTGTGTGCGCAGAGGCCTTCTGCTGTGTGCGCGGTTGTTAAGGACTGAAGGGATCTACAGCCGAGTGTGCAGATCAAACTGTGGTTTTGTAGCAAGTTGAATAAAACACAGTTTGTGGACGTAACCCCTACACTGGGGGTGAACCACGTTATATTTGGTGTTGTGGTTTCTTGTGTTGTTTCTATTCCTGTTGTATTTTATGCATTAATAACTGTATACATTTGGTAACTTAGATCACTGCTAATAACAAGCTTCGCTGTGAATTACTTGTAGTGGGTTAAGCAAGTCACGGTTGTTTATCTATCTATGAAGTTGTATGAAAGTGAATGACACAGCTATGTAATTATTGATTAATAAGTAAGTAAAGGCTGAGGTAAAGTAATATCCCTCTCTTCTTGCAGAAACCTGATTCTGCGGCACCCCATTGCTGTTTCGGGTGAGACTGCAACCTGTGCACAGGTTGTTGCCGAAAGGGCCAACACAGTGGGTATTTTGTTGGTGCGACTTAAAAGGTTTAAGCCTGGGTCTGCCCTATTTCCCAACAAATTGGTTCTGTTGCCGGGACTTGAACCCGGGTCTCTCGGGTGAGAGTCGAGTATCCTAACCAACTAGACTACAAGGCTTCAGCCGCAAAGATATCAGATAATGTGGCCAGCGTTGCAAAACTGATGGAAGATAGCATAGAAGCATGGGCGAACCTACAGGACCATCCAGATGTAGGTAAGATCCAGGAAACCATCAAGTTGCGCCAGGATGAATTAGATGTAGTCAGAGTAGAAATCAAGATGCTGCCACCTATGCAGAAGATGGCTAAAGTGTAGCAAGGAAATTCAGCAGGAAATCAAGTCTTATAGGATGAAGGTAATGCTGTTGGAGAATGCGTTACAGCCCCTGGTTGATGAAGCATTAGAATTGAGCAATACTGCAGAGAGCCAGCTCAAAATTTTGAAGACCTATGACACTTTTGCGCAGGAACGGGTTGATACAGAATCATCCTTAGTGTTACAGGAATTGGTGGAAAAGGAGAAATCCGCTGATGATATACTACACAACCTCACCAGCTGCTTCCAGACTCTTGGGCAGAAGATTCTCCCACCAGATCCCTCACAGGGTGTCCCGGGACGGGCCACTAGTGAGTCTTAGGGGCCCGTTGGGACGTGTACCCTAAGGATTATTAGTTTTGGTAACTCCGTGGTTGTTTGTAAGCGAAGTTATGGGTCAAAATAGTCTTAGGAGTGTCGAGGTAAGTCAAAACCCCTTTTTGTAATAAACCCAGGGTTTTAATCCAGGGTTTAGGGTTTTGGGTGCACATGGTATTGAATCCATGTTTTGTAAGCAGTGCGCTATAAATAGGCATTTTTGTAAATAAGAAAGGTTACGTTTTATGATGTAAGAAAGATTAAGGCAAGTAAAAGCTGATTTAGTAAGAAAAGGTTAAGTCCCAGCTGTGTGCATGGACGACCTCTGCAGTTGTGTGCGCAGAGGGTTTTTGTAAGAAGATTGAGAAAAGATCTACAACTGTGTGTGTAGAGGCCTGCTGCTGTGTGCGCAGTGATTAAGGACTGAAGGGATCTGCAGCTGAGTGCACAGATCAAACTGTGGTTTTGTAGCAAGTTGAATAAAACGCAGTTTGTGGACGTAACCCCTACATTGGGGGTGAACCATGTTATATTTGGTGTTGTAGTTTCTTGTGTTGTTTCTATTCCTGTTGTATTTTATGCATTAATAACTGTATACATTTGATAACTTAGATCACTGCTAATAACAAGCTTCGCTGTGAATTCCCTGTAGTGGGTTAAGCAAGTCACGGTTGTTTATCTATATGTGAAGTTGTATGAAAGTGAATGACACAGCTGTGTAATTATTGATTAATAAGTAAGTAAAGGCTGAGGTACAGTAATATCCCTCTCTACTTGCAGAAACCTGATTCTACGGCACCCCATTGTTGTTTCGGGTGAGACTGCAACCTGTGCGCAGGTTGTTGCCGAAAGGGCCAACACAGTGGGTCTTTTGTTGGTGTGACTTAAAAGTTTTAAACCCGGGTCTTCCCTATTTCCCAACACCAAGCTTGCTTGACGCTCAGGAATCCATTCAAACTTAATATCTTCCTTCAACTGCTTTTCCATAGGGGCTGTAATCTGAGCATATTCTTTAATGAATTTCCTGTAATATCCAGTATGACCAAGCGTAATGTGAAGTTGTTTAACAGACTTCAGAGGTGGCAGGTTCACAATAATGGCTATCTTCGTAGGATCCATCATCAATCCTTGCTTACATACAATGTGACCTAGCAGAATTCCAAAAGGGGCACAAAAGATACACTTTTTCAAGTTCAAGGAAATCTAATGTTGTCTACATTTTTCCAGCATAAGTCTTAAACTAGCTATATGGTCTTTTAATAACCCAAAGATAGTACAATCATCAAAACAAGCTTATAATAATTTATGTATAAATTCCTTAAAGGTAGAGATGACTACTCTAGAAAACATAGCAGGTTCATTCTTCAATCCAAAGGTTATAACTGTATACTGGAAGGATCCCATCTCTGTAGCGAAGGTTGTCTTGTGTCGATATTCTGGAGCAATTATAATATGATGGTAACCTGAAAATCCATCAATAAAAGAGTACACTTCTTGACCTCCAACATTGTCTAAAACTTCATCTGTAAATAGAGTGGGGAAAGGGTCATGTAAACAGGCATCATTCAACTTTCTCAGATTGACACAGATTCTGATTTCTCCCTTAGTCTTTTTTTCTTGCACCACCATAGGACTGACCCATTCAGATTCTTCAACAGGCTCAATGATTCCTGCAGCAAGCCTCTTATCTAGCTCCATTCTGACTTTTTCCTTATACTTAGGGTTCAGCCTATAAGGGCACTGTTTCATAGGCTTCGCATCAGGTTTCAAAGGGACCTTTATCACTCCTATATCACCAAGGATACCTTTCATCTCTGAGAACTTCATCGGAAATAGGTCCTGATATTCATGGAGAAGTTGGGTCACCTTGCTCACCATTTCGTCATCCCAATAATCTCCAATGGTAGCATACTTAGGGTTTTCTTCTGACCCAATGTTTACGGTCTGCATCTTCAGGGGCTGAGTCACTTCAGGTGCTTCAACTGCTGGTCCATGTACTTCGTAGTGTCCTTCTGACTCAGGAATGTTAATGTTGCACAGATCGTCATCCTCATCAATTGTGAGGTTATAACATTCTACTGCATTGGCTTCTTGTTCCTTCCAATCAGGTTGGTATTCTGTTATTTCTTGATCATCAAATACTTTAGTATGGATCAACCTAACAGCTACGTCCAAAGTAGGAGAAACCTCATTAATAGAAAATTTCAGCACAAAACTATCAACAAGACTATCCCAACTTACAGTACCGTGGTGAAGCTCGACCTCCACATACCATTTCTTTGCTATAGGTTCCAGGGTGTGCACAAACCTATGTACCCATTCTTTACGAGGTACATGCTTCCATGCTTCCTAGCATTGCTCCAAATGTCCCTGAGGACTAGTCTTACCATTAAACCTGCTTCGCACCCCCTGAGGTTGGTCCCTGTATCTTAGGCAAAGGGACTTATGGCACACTTCCCAACTATGAATGTACTTTTTGTGACCATTCCACCATCTGGCTGCTGTGGCTTGGAATACTAAATCTAGAGTCTCCATTTTCTGTGAGTCTGGTACATGTTTTGAGAATTGCACAATAAACTCTTTTGGGTCTGTCGAACCATCAAAAATAGGTACGGTTCTTGTCTGTGAACTAAGCCATCTGAGAGACTTGGTAATTCTTGCGCATTGATGTCCATGTAGCTGATACAGTCTATTCTACCAATTCTCTAGGCCATCATTTGAATCCGTCATGTAGGGGCTGTCACACTACCAATCCATGATACCTTCGGCAGTAGGATCAACATAATATTATTCCTTGACTGTGATATTGTATATATGGTCCAAAATAGCCTGGTCTTCATCTCTTACTGGCTTGGTGTACCTTTCTCCTTAAGAAGGATCCAATGGTACTATGACTCTCAGTCCTTTCCCTTCGAAAGTCATCTGCCTCTTCTTCAGGTTGATTACTGCATCATTATCTATTGCCCATTCAATACTTAGCAGTACTGGATAGGGGTTGTTGTCATCAATTATTTCAATTACCTCAAAGTCTGCTAGGGTACTGACTCCATCCATATATACTGATACACTAGGGAGTCTTCCTAGGGGCACAATCTTCTGCTGATTGGCTAATCTCAACAGTATAGGGGACCATTCCAGAGTAGGTTTTCCCATTTGTTCCCATGTCTGCTTAGTTAAGACATTTACTTCTGATCTTAGGTCCAAGATGACATCAGTCATGTCATACTCTCTTATCTGAGCATTCAATCTCATTTCCCTACCAGTTCTTCTGACTCTATGAACAATTTTTTCCTTACCAGAGCTTCGCCGAGGTTCACAAGAAGGAATACATTTCTGCAACTCATTTAAAGCATTCTGATTTCTTAAGAGCTTCATACAACTTTGTAAAAAGGAGGACAGTGTACTTACTTTATCTGTTGAAGCTTCTTGCGGCTGCGACTACTACTAAGGTTGTTGCGCAGGTGCTACTGATGTGTTGGGGTCAGCAAAGTCTCTCTTGGGTTCCATAAATGTCTCTTTTTCTCTTTCAACATCAAATGCTGGGATTTTTTTTGGGGCCTTACAGACCCATGCCTCGGCAGGTTGTTTCTCCTTGTTCTGCACTTCCATCGTAGCTCCACTCCTAGTAACAACATTGATGGCTGGGATAGGTCATTGCTCCATAGCAATCAGCTGAATATTCTGAGTAGGGGCACTATTTCTTTCTTGAATCTTGGCTATCAGCTGTGGGCATTGTTCAATCACATGGTTGACAGCTCTGCAATATCGACATGTCGTAGTTGGGTTCCGACAGTCTCTAGCTAGATGTCCTGCCTAGTTACAGTTATAGTACACAATCTGGCCTCATCCTCTGCCAGCCATACCACCACAACCATGACCTCCAAAAGTTTCGTGACCTGATGTACTACCACAGTAACCATATCCATCATTTTCTTGGACATCATTTTGTACCCGATAAGCATCATATGTTCGTTCTCTCATGAGTTCAAAGCTACAACACTCATCTTCGTTGTGTCCCACTGACTTACAGAACTTGCAATAAGGGTTCTTAGGGACTTGCACATACCACTGCAGAATATAGAAGTCTTCAGGTCGATGTTGGCCAATTTTCCTACAGATCTCACAATATAAAACACTAGGGTTGAATGGGTTTGGTGCACCATAATTCAATAAATTTCTTACCGCAGGGAACTGTTCCTTGTCGTGACCCTCTATTCGACATTGTACACACCAAACCTCTTCACGACTAGCTTTCCCTTTTTTCATATCGCGAAGCTCCAGAGCCATCGTTGCCAACTGCGCTTGTATTTGAGCGATACCAGAATTATCTTCGATAGGGGTTGTTTCAAGCTTCATAGCGATTTCTAAAGCCTCCTGCTGATCTGCAACCTTCTGTTGCATGAGTGGAGTCCTGATGTGTGGTAACAAAGCTACAATGAACCATTCCTTATGTTGTGCTAGTCCAATAGTGAAACTGACTTGATCTAGCAGAACTTTGAACCTCTGATCAAAGTCCCACACTAATTCTCCTCGCCTTTGCTGAATTTCCTTTAGCTCAATGATACACTGTGACTCTGATTTAGGATTCTTAAATTCCTTTATCATTGCTTCTTTTATATCAGCCAAGACATGGTTCTAAGTACTGGAATACTTCATGAACCAGGTCAAAGCGCGGTCTCTAAAAGAAGTAGCCAGCTGCACTCTTCTTGTATCTTGATCCGTAATGTTCTTAGCAGTCCACACTGCTTCACATAAGAACCAAAACTGTTTTGGATCCTATGATCCCTTTCCTTTGAAAATAGGGAGCTTAATGTCGTCATTCATATGGGCCATCGTGGATCTAGGGGGAGGGGGAGGGGGACTGGTAGTAGGTGGGGGGGAACTTACTGGTGTAGACTGACCCACAACAAGAATACTCAGGCTAGGGTTACTTTCAGGCTGCGACGGGTGCTCAGGGATAATAGGTCTTCGCTGCAGGGTTACCGGAGGATGTCCAACAGAAGGGGTTTCTTCGGGCTCTGAGGCTGCTGGACTTACAGGGTTAGAATCGGTATTCTGACCTAGGGTATAGGACTCAAAATTTCTCTTGTACCTTTTGCCACTTCACAGCAAACCACTTTTCTCATTGAAGGTACTTTCACTTGCAAACATAAGTTGGTAATACTAAATCTAACAGTCTAATTCAATAAGCAATATACCTTTTTCAGCCAATAGCATTTTTATTCTCAAACTAAATGAATTCAAGTACTTACCCCTTGGCCCTTTGAAAAACTTCCGTTCAACTTCACTGAAGGACGTACTTGTGTCGATGGCGAACTCCGTCACAAATGCTTCAAGGGTTCACGTTGTCCAGAAATCAACAGTGCAGGATATCTCATTGTTCACCCTTTTCAATATATTAATTCTTGCGGGAGTCCAATCAGGAAACTGACCTTCTTGGAAGTTCGTCCTTCTCTCTGTTAACCTAGATAACCACTGGTGCAAATCTATGTGGATACTACCAAAGAAAATTTCATAAACATAAAAAAAAATGTACCTTTGTAAAACGTCATTTGAACTATGACGCGGATCTTTGTTCTCTTGTACAGCAAAGTTCAGATAAGTCTCTTCAATCCAATCACCGATTTCTTTCACTGAGGGTCTCCAAAACATATCCCTCGAGGTACGACGTAAACCCCTCTTGAGCAGATACTGAGTTCAACCGGAAACAGAACCAATTTGTTGGGATTAGGGCAGACCTAGGTTCTAAACTTTTGTCTTCGCACCAACAAAAGACCCACAATGTTGGCCCTTTCAGCAACAACCTACGAACAGGTTTTAGTCTCACCCGAAACAGCTATGGGATGCCACAGAATCAGATTTCTACAAGCAGAAGAGAGATATTACTGTACATTTAGCTTCTAACAAATGATAATCATTAAATATAGAGCTTTGATATTCACTTATTTAGCTTTGTGGTTAGATAAACAAACAGTTCCTTGCTTAACCCTTTACTGGGAATTCACAGTGAAGTTAATATTTAGCAGTGATCTTACTTATCAGTTATATAATTATTCATGCATAAAAGAACAAACAACAACACAACAGAACCACAACACGCGATATAACATGGTTCACCCCCAGTTTAGGGGTTACGTCCACAGAACTACGTTTTATTCAACTCTTTACAAAAACCACAGTTCTTATCTGCGCACTCAGCTGCAGATCCCTTCAATTCCTCAAAGCTGCGTACTAAGCTACAGATCTCTGTGCACACAGCTGCAGATCTTCTTAATCACCCAAAACCCTCTGTGCACACAGCTACAGAGGTCATCCATGCACACAGCTGGGACTTAACCTTTCTTACAAAACAATCCTTAGCTTCACATCAATTCATCTTACATCAAAAGCTTAAACTGACTTCTTTACAAGAGTGCTTACTTATAGTGCACTTATTACAAAACCATGGGCTTAAAGCATGGGCACCCCGAACCCTAAACCCTGGACTTAAACCATGGGTTTATTACAAAAAGAAGGCTTTTACTTGTAGAAATTCAGGCATGCAGTAGATTAATTTCACTCACAGCAATTAACAATTGATCATGCAAAATTATCAACAATGGAGACTGAATATGGAGCTGTAACAAAAAATTATATTAACTGAGTGTACAATAGCCAACCCTATAATAACATAGGCTACTGAATATATAGAATACATGAGCAAATTGAATGCATAAGGAAGCATCCAAATCTATCATAAAGCAGGCTTACCCAAAATAGGCAAATCCCCCATAGGTGTAAAAAGCTGATCCCAAATCTATCAAGGACCCCACGAATTAGCAAGGACACATGGGCAAGCTAAAGAGTGGCCAAATGGAAGCTCATACATGCTTTTGCATTGTTGATTGCATGGGCAGATCTGGGTTTACTATGATTAATCAACAACACCCAAAACTCACTGGCCCTTTCGGCAACAGACCGCGAAGCGATCTGAAGTCTCACCCGAAGTGAATCTCATGGGTTGGCCAAGACTCAAGTGTCTTGGACCAGGTTCTGCACACCCTACTTCTGTCCTCTTACTTCTGCGTGCCACTAGATTAACTAGCCCTGCACGCCGCTCGTCTCCTTCTACTCGAAGCACTATTTACCCGTGCGATACTTAATCTGGCGTGCGTCGCACGATTTCCTCCCGTGTCGCAAAAATTCCACTTACTCACAATATTCCCAACCTTACCAGATTTCTGCGCACCACGGAACATCCATCCTCTCCTCAACGCTAAGCCCTCAGCTTGCAGTATCACGCAACGTAGCTCCTCTGCCGATGCGATATCGCCTCTCTGCGATATCTTACCACTACGACCTTGAGCTCTTAGCGTTGACTATGCCGGTGAGTGAAACTCTACTTATCAGAAATATATTGTGAGTAACGGGTCATTAGAG
>LPNX011113781.1:1178-22902 GCA_001517045.1 Pseudotsuga menziesii | reverse complement strand
ATCTCTCAGCCATGCTGCCACCCCCGAGCTGGGCATGATTCCTCAAGGACTAAGGGGACAATTGCAGGCTTGCACATAGCCAAGGGGGCACAAAACAGCCAAACCAACACTGCTGGGTTTATCAGGCCATCAACAGATCGGCCAAGGCAGCACAGTCCAAGGGACAACCACTCAATACCAACAGCCATAAAAACCCTTCACAGCTCTGTGAAGAAGTCATAAACAACAGGGGACAGCCCCAAACAATGGATGAGCACAGCTCAAGTCCAATGGGCAACATGGAGTTGTTCTTGGCCCTAACGTGGCCAAAACAACTCAACAAAAACTTCCCAAACCAGGGAACAATAGCAGCCCAATTTCACAATGGAAACGACAGCAACTATGCACAGTCCCAAACGAAGGATAAGCAAACCCCCAGCATGGACAGAGGAGAACACAGCCAACAAATTGGCATTCCACAGTGGCCCAAAATGAATTTGGACACCACGGCTAACAAAAAAACGTGGGGAAGACCACAGCCCCAAAGCAACAACAGTGAGTACGCCTCTCACATGGGATAACGACCCAAACAGTTTGCGCGTGAGGAAAACTTGCACCCAACAGTAAAATGCACGGGAAAGACATACCCGATTTCTGCGTGAGGATTTCAGCTTGTGCGTGAGGGGAAATGGCCTCCTCTATGCGTGCGAATCAATAGGCCATCGGGAGGATGAACAGACCACCTAGGCACACGCGAATGAGCAACTTTCCCTCTGCGTGAGGAAGAACAGACCACAGCTCTGCGTGAGAGAAACCTGTGCATGAAGGTGAAGGACGCGGCCCGCAAAATGGGAGCACAGCCCACGAATGACCAAGAGAGCCCCCGACGGGTGCGTGAGGAGCCAACAGACCAAAATCATGGTGAGAGTGAACTGACCAGGGAAGGGTGCGTGAGGGAGAAGAATGGAAAACATGGGTGGAGTGGGCAATTGGGTAAGGCTGACAGCCTCCCACAACCACCACCACTTCAGCAATAAATGCCCTCAGCCATAACTCCTCAACCACCAGCTGAGCATTAAAGAGGTTGACAAGGTTGGGTGAGACAAAAAGGTGACAACAACAAAGGTGGCAAAACATGGGTTTTTCCACCATAAACCAAGGTTTGACATCCCCCACCCCTTATCCTTTGGAAATCATGCCATTTTCATTCAACGTTGCACTGCCGTAGCTAGTTGTGGTTTTAGTTTAATTGATGTGCGTGTTTACATGATGCTGAATTAAAATGTGTCGGGTAGCACGACATACCATCGGTAATTATCCCCATTGCCGAAACATACACAACCAAATCGATGGTGGGGATTTTGCCTTGAGCTCCTCACCACGATTAATTACAATATATACATCATGCAAACGGGGTCGAAACCGGGGACATTACATTACCCTCCACCTTGGAGTAACACCATCCTCGGTGTTCCATTACATATATACAATACATATACAATTGCACATCAAAATTTCAAAATTGCAGATCTGCCCCACGTTCAATCATCTACGTTGAACGCTCAAGACCAAGCCTCTCGGCTTCCATGGAATTTTCCTGCTGGTTGTCAGCTTCTTGCTGATCCCGAAGTCGAGGAACTTTGCGGCTATTGCCCTCATCATGTTCCCTCATTGGACAGTCCCGGTGTAAATGATGTCCTCCGCATCTCCAGCATCTCACTGGCTGCTTCATCTTTACCTGCTCAATTTCCTTTGAGTCTTCATGCCTGGACCGTCTCTTATCGGGTCGCTTGGACAATTGTCCTATTGCTGATCCACCTTCATTTGCTTTGCCGATTGCTCCCAGAAGGCTTTTCACCTCCCTTTGCAAACTAATAGAGCCTTGCAAAATCTGGTGGTTCATTTCACTCTGCCTTTTCTGTATCCTGAGCATCTCCCCAAGATTCTCTTGGGTCTTGGAAATCACTTGAAGGAGACTTCCAGCCAAGTCCAACAACTTTTGATCTACTGCCATAATCAACGTGCACCACCTGGTTTCACTTTTCTCACCCGTGGAATGCACCATTGAAATTCTATCAGACCAAGCATGACATAGGCATCAAAATCGGTTAGTTAATTACCCAATTGGCATGACAGTTCAAGTTCCATTAAGGAAACTTAAATATTTTTGATGCCTTTTCCCAACAGGCACATGAGCTCCTTCATGTCCATTCCTGGGCAGGGAATTAACTATTCCAGCATTCACACATTTACTTTTAAGCAATACACACATTTCATTCTAAATCATACATGCATTCAACAATCTCTTTGTTTTCACAATGCATAAACATATATATATATATAATCAAAAGGCAAGAGAGAGCAGTAAGAGTTTTTCCCCTCTTGTTGTGTTCCATCTTGGAACCCTCGCCATCGCAGTGGCTTTTCATGCTCTCATCCTCTTTCACTTCATCGTGAATGCTGGACCAATCCTTCTTGGTCATGACACTTAGTGTCTTTGGTCTATTCCAGACCTCTAAACCATGGAGTCTCTCCACATGGTTTGTCTCGGCTGCTAGGACTCCCCCGTCCTACTAGCATCTTTTCATTACCGCTCATTCCGAGCTTTCCAGGACATTCACATGTCCACATGCACCTCTAGGATGCTCTCATAGTCCTCGCTCCCAGCGATACCTATATCCAAACATTGAATAGATTCACATGCTTAGTTTATTCTCATCAGTTTTATCTCCAAAGCAAGAGTTTAAAACATCATAGCCAAATCATATACACATGCATATTCATAAGCAAAATAATCCAATACTTATTTGTATTGTGCATTTCCTCGTTCGTCCACAGGATCTTGCTTCGCTTTGCAAGCCTTGGGATCGCCTATGGACTTAGATGTTAGGTCAGCACGCAAGCTTTTCCTCAACATCAAATAATCAATATCCAACCAGTACATAACCATGTCAACTGGGCTTGGAACTTTATCATGACCATTTCCAGGTCTAGGATATAGTATGGATCCTTAGGCATATCACAGCCCATCATACACTTATGTCAACAATGACACATACACTTATATCACCATACACTTATATCAATGTACACTTATATCAACATACACTTATATCAACCATTTACCTTTACCTTTAGCCTGTCAACACAAGCAACATAAGCAATACAAGGAAACTCATCAGCATCATTGCTCCAAAACTGTAATCACATTTCATATCATTCACTATCAAATATTGAGACACTAGGAGCGCGTCCACTCCCCAGAGTGTAATCAATATTGAAAACCCTTTCATGACTCGACATTGGAAAAGTGTGCACTCTCTTCCGGTGTGTGCCATGTAGGCCCTATGCATGCTCAAGCAATCGGTCATCATGGGAACAAATCAAAACATGTTCTGCATATGGAATTTTAATAATTAAACATTCATATTCATAGCAAGGGTCACAGAACACTTATCCATTTCCCGTCGCAGTATGCCTTTAGATCTGTTAGGCACCATCAAGGAGTTGGGAAAAGCTGAATGCTAAGCTGGTGAGCGCACTGCAGAGCTAGGAATACCTACACCAGAACTAGCCTGACTTCTAATACACCCACACACACCCAACACAAGGAATCAGTCCCTTCTCTGCTACTCAGTCCCTCAGGCCCTGCATTCCCTTTTAGTGCTATCCCGGGGTTGTGGAGAAGAAAGCCAGCCCTCTAGCTCTGTCTGTGTGGTTTCCAATCACCAGGTTTAAGCAAACCAAGGCCCTTCCCCGTTTCCTGTTTACATTCCATATTCCCACCTGTCTCACTGACATAATCCAAACCATCTCACTCATGTTATCACCAAACATGCAGTGCAGATGAGACATTTTCAAAATGTCTAATGGAGTTTCACCCGAAACCCATTTCCAAGATAAGGGAAAACCTTCCCATGAAGCTTGGCTCTTGCAGGTCATCACACATGATCTTCCTGTAGTGTGTACTCCTAACACATTCATCAAATAGCCAAACAGTCAGTCATTACCTGATACTACAATCCAAATTGATCGTTCCGTAACCAAGCAATGACATTAGCAATCGAATTCAATAAGAATTTGCGATTCTATCTACTACATAAATTGAATTGCTCATTTGTGGGTCTCTTGTAAGAAGCACTACTATGCCCATTATACTTTTATGCTTACTATCATAACATGAATACCCACTTACCATGTGTCCCTCCTGACACAATCTCACACAAGCCAACAATGATTAGGAGCCGTTAGTACCTCTTAAATCCGAAATCCACAGTTCGAATTTAACAACACGTACGAACTAATTTTCACAACCATGAGACTTTTTCTCATAAATGGTAGATTCTGGCAGTGGTCAGGAGCTTACCTCTCACTATCATGTTTGAAGTAATCTACCTGAACATAAACTTCAAACAACCAGACACAAGCTTATGCAAGCCAACAATGGCTAGTGGTTGTCAGCAATTTCTCAAATCCGAAATTCACAATTCGAATCCTAACAACCTATGATGCATATCACATGGTAGATTCAAGCATTGGTCAGGATCTTACCTCTCAATGCCATGCTTAACATAATATACCTGAAACATAAGCTCTCAACAACCAAACACAAGCTTATGCAAGCCAATAGTGACTAGTAGTTGTCAGCAATATTTGAAATTCACAATTCAAATTATAACAAGCTCTTTCACATGGTAGATTCTGGCATTGGTCAGGGTCTTACCTTTCAATGCCGTTCTCGAAATAATCTACCTGAAACATGAGCTTCCATCAACCAAACACTTGGTAAGTATGGATGCATATGCTATCTCATTGCTACAACCATCACTGAAGCATTTTCAGAATTTATAAAATTCAAATACTTCAAAGGTTAGTCACATCAGTGTTCTCAAAGCTCATTTACTTCGTGCAATCATTATCATGCTAACATTGCAAGGTATAGTCATATCATTCATGCAATTAAATGAAAGTTTAGATACCCTTACTTCAAAAGCGTATCATTCATACCACCTTGCTCTTCAATAGAGCATTTCTGGCAGCCAATTGATCATGACTATCCTGCATTCATAACAACCTTCAAAACAATTCCAGAATTATTAGTAATTCACCATTTCAGTCATTAGTTCTCCATAATATCACATGCATTCATCTCAATGCATTCATGAAATGCATCCCAACATTTTCACCTTTACTTAGGCAATCAGTCACTCACACCCTTCATATGCATACATCTAATGCATAACAACAAGATTCATAAAATATTTCTAATGCATGTCCATTCAATGCTACCTTGCATTGGTTCAGGAATACTATGCATTCAACCATACCATGGCCTAACCATGACTTCCTCATATAGGATGCATTACTATAATCAATATCATTAACATGTATAGGCATGACACCTTTCTGCATTCCAATATTCACATGGTATGAGGTCTCTTACCTGGACCAATCCATGGAATTTGTCATAAGCAAACTCTTACCTGCATGGGTCTTACTTACACCCTTTCCATAACCAATTTGGTGGTCCTTGCAGGAGATTCGCAGCATTTGCTCACCAATGTTTGTTATGGACTCGTTTCCTTATCC
Organism: Pseudotsuga menziesii; assembly: GCA_001517045.1. Classification (NCBI taxonomy): domain Eukaryota; kingdom Viridiplantae; phylum Streptophyta; class Pinopsida; order Pinales; family Pinaceae; genus Pseudotsuga; species Pseudotsuga menziesii. The sequence continues at coordinate 17,334 of LPNX011113781.1, read as the reverse complement.
CTTCTCCATAGGGTTGTTGGTCTCATTCCTCAGCATCAGCAACATATTCATCCGGGTCCATGTCATCATTGGTTTGTCCACTAATGCCAACATCAAAACAATGATTATCATTAGTGGTTCATACAGAACATATCCTCATGCATTTCAAGCATAGACTCAAGAAATGAAGTTATAATCAGCAAGATAGGGTCTAATGAAAACTTCCCTTTCAAACCCCTCATCTTCTCATGGAATTCCTTTTCCACACAGCAGCTGGTTGACTTCGTAGTCCTTATTTCCCCTGGGCATGCAACTATCCAGCTTTGTCCATTTGATAACAACGACCATCATTAGCACTTTGCTGCTCCATGCTTAGATTCCGGTAACTTATCCTTATTCCTTGCTGGATAATCTTTCCAACGCCTATTCACATGGGTCGTTCCGACCTCGGATGTGAAAACCACACCCCTTCCAAGAATGAAGACTTTTACCCATCTTGGAATTTTACACCACTGCAATGTAGAATTTTCACATTCTTCTAATGACCTTAGAGCCATTTTGGCAGCTGCATTTTTGGCATCCTTCTTGTCCCTTGTGAAAATCCCTCTGATTCGACTCTTGCCCAAAACACAGGATTTTCCTTCTCACAAGAACAACTGTCTCAAGGGACGACGGGGGTCAAGGGGGCTTGCTCCCTTGTGGCTTCCGCCACTGCAGGGCGGGTCAAGGGCAGCACCCTCATTTTTATTATTATTATAGTAAATCTATGTTTTTCGCGCAATCTGGCGCATTAGCTCGCTGCCATTTTCTCATTTTCAACCCCTGAAAATCCTCAAAATTTCACTGAGAAACAGCTAAAATCGGCTGAGAAATCTCATAGAAAAACTCAAAATTTTCCCTGTGCAAATTGGGTGTCGGCTGACTCTCTGAACGACTGTTGGAACCATCATCTCATCCGCTGAATCGGCTCTACAACCAATCTCCCTTCCGCCGTATCAGCTCCTCGGAAGCTCCATCCTTCCGCAACGGCGGCTCTCCGGGAGTTCCAACCCTTCCGCAACTGCAGCTCCCCGGACCTTTACTTCTCCCGATCGGCACTCACGGAGAACGATTTTCACATCGGGCGTCGGCTGTATTTCAAATCTGACATCGAAAGACTTAACCCTTTGGGCGCATCGGCGATCGGATGAATCGCCCATCGGAAGACCCATTGCTTCTTCACCTGCAACGACGGACGTCGACTTCCCCAACTCTTCCGACTGCCCCAATACTTAAACAAATTTCCAACCTTTCGGCGGCGTCGGTGATCGGACGACTTTTGAATCGGATGCAACATCACTCCGTTGTCCGCAACGGTGGCACTTCCGGGATTCTTCCACTTTGAGAACTCTTCCGCAACGGCGGACGAGGAGCTTCACCAATTCGTCCGCAACGACGAACGCCCACTTCGCCATCTCTTCCGATCGGCGCTTAGAATCACATCGGACGTCGGCAAACTCTCGAAACATCGGACGTCGGTGGACTCTCGAAACATCGAACGTCGAACAATTCTCCTTTCTGCTTTCTCCAACACTTAGCCAAATTTTCGATTTTTCCAAAATTTCTTCTTCGTCGGCAATCGGACGACTCTCGCATCAGATGCAGGATTGCTTCACCGTCCGCAACGGCAGATGGAATACTTTACCAATCCTTCCGCAACGGCGGACAGGAAATTCATGAAACCTTCCGATTCGGCCGTTTGACACTTAGAAAAATTTCCGCGTTCATTTTTCTTCTGCACTATCGGCAATCGGACCCATTGTCGCGTCGGCGGTCTAACCATTTTCACAGCCGCAACGGCGGGATGTCAAACACCGAATCCTTCCGCCACAGTGGAAGTAAGCTTTGTTAACTCTTCCGACTGTTCAAGCACTTAGGTGAATTTTGAAACTTGCTGCCATCAAATTTCTGTTTGCTGAAGGCAACCCTGCCTCTGTCACTGCACTCCTTATGGCCCATAGAGGCCCATTGCTGCAACTTTCGCTATGATACCATTTTGTCACGTCCCCATCCCTCTTCTAGCGAAGAGGATCCGACGAACACGTCAACACATCCGGGCAAAACAACCCCATGAACATAATCAAGGAAGACAATGCTGGAAATAAAATTTACAAGCATACACAGATGCAAAACTCTTCAATCATACAGCGGAAACAACACAAATACATTCCAGCAATTTCCATGTTCATTATAATTCATTTAACATCAATATGATTTGCAGAGATGGGATAACAGTAGCACTTATCTTTCGATTAAGAACTTGCCCGCAACCAGCTACGTCGCTGCAACGTTCCACCCAACTATAGGCCAGCTTGCTCATCAATATCTCAGCCATGTTGCCACCCCCGAGCTGGGCATGATTCCTCAAGGACTAAGGGGACAATTGCAGTCTTGCACATAGCCAAGGGGGCACAAAACAGCCAAACCAACACTGCTGGGTTTATCAGGCCATCAACAGATCGGCCAAGGCAGCATAGTCCAAGGGACAACCAATGCATACCAACAGCCATAACAACCCTTCACAGCTCTGTGAAGAAGTCATAAACAACAGGGGACAGCCCCAAACAATGGATGAGCACAGCTCAATTCCAATGGGCAACACGGAGTTGTTCTTGGCCCTAACGTGGCCAAAACAACTCAACAACAACTTCCCAAACCAGGGAACAACAGCAGCCCAATTTCACAATGGAAATGACAGCAACTATGCACAGTCCCAAACGAAGGATAAGCAAACCCCCAACATGGACAGAGGAGAACACAGCCAACAAATTGGCATTCCACAGCGGCCCAAAACGAATTTGGACACCACGGCTAACACAAAAACGTGGGGAAGACCACAGCCCCAAAGCAACAACAGTGAGTACGCCTCTCACATGGGATAACGACCCAAACAGTTTGCGCGTGAGGAAAACTTGCACCCAACAGTAAAATGCACGGGAAAGACATACCCGATTTCTGCGTGAGGATTTCAGCCTGTGCGTGAGGGGAAACGGCCTCCTCTATGTGCACGAATCAACAGGCCATCGGGAGGATGAACAGACCACCTAGGCACACGCGAATGATCAAATTTCCCTCTGCGTGAGGAAGAACAGACCACAGCTCTGCGTGAGAGAAACCTGTGTGTCAAGGTGAAGGACGCGGCCCGCAAAATGGGAGCACAGCCCACGAATGACCAAGAGAGCCCCCGACGGGTGCGTGAGGAGCCAACAAACCAAAATCGTGGTGAGAGTGAACTGACCAGGGAAGGGTACGTGAGGGAGAAGAATGGAAAATGTGGGTGGAGTGGGCAATTGGGTAAGGCTGACAGCCTCCCACAACCACCACCACTTCAGCAATAAATGCCCTCAGCCATAACTCCTCAACCACCAGCTGAGCATTAAAGAGGTTGACAAGGTTGGGTGAGACAAAAAGGTGACAACAACAAAGGTCGAAAAACATGGGTTTTTCCCCCATAAACCAAGGTTTGACATCCCCCACCCCTTATCCTTTGGAAATCATGCCCTTTTCATTCAACGTTGCACTGCCGTAGCTAGTTGTGGTTTTAGTTTAATTGATGTGCGTGTTTACATGATGCCGAATTAAAATGTGCCGGGTAGCACGACATACCATCGGCAATTATCCCCATTGCCGAAACATACACAACCAAATCGATGGTGGGGCTTTTTCCTTGAGCTCCTCACCACAATTAATTACAATATATACATCATGCAAACGGGGTCGAAACCGGGGACATTACACACCACCAATAACTACGCGGGGAGGTGTATGCCTTGTTTTCTAGAAACAGAATATGTTAAAAACCTTGGTATATGACAAATAACAATCTTTGAAGACTCCTTGCATTTCATTAAACATGCGAGAACCACCAATAACTATGCGGAGGTGTATGCCTTGTTTCTAGAAACAGAATATGTTAAAAAGCTTGCTATATGACAAATAACAATCTTTGAAGACTCCTTGCATTTCATTAAACACGCGAGAATCCACACTGTAAGGTCCAGAACAAGATTTAAAAATTAAAATAGAATCACCTGGAATCTCCAAAGCATCAAAGCAATAAGCTACTTGCACATCAGAAGACATAATAGCCTTGCATATCAGTTAGTGAACATCGCTGTCAAGTATGATCAAAGGGGTGGTTGTTCGAAATACAGATCCTCTGGAGCAAAGGTGGTTACCAAAAGTTCATTGAGGATTCTCTTTATGTGGATGGATAAATAGTTTAAGAATTTCAACAAAAAATTGTTTATGATGAATATTGGGGTCACTTGACACATGGCCACCAAACGAAGGATATACTCCATGCATCCACTATCAAGACTCATCGCATTAACCTCAAGCAAGCGAGACCTCCCTCCCCTGTGTGCCTTCATCTCTACATGCTTTTACTCACACCAGTGGGTGTAGTGGAAATTATGGATTCCCCTCTGTTCTTCATTGCTAAAACATGTTCACAACATGTCAATATTTTCCTCGTATTTCACTTGAAAATAGTGAGTTTACATGTGTTATATCATAATTATATAATTATATAAGTTTTATTTCAGAGAAAGTAGATTTCTTGGTACAGCTATGTGGTACATCTACTTATCCTTTCTTACCATAAAATTAAGAGTCAGCATGCATGCACGATTTATATTAATAATGTTTGGATTCAGATTAGAAAACAATACTATGAGTGTGCAAATTAAAAACAAAATTTTATGTTGTGAACACTGAATACCTCTAAATTTATTGCTGTCACTCTTCCACTTGTAGCTGCAACATAAACCTTGTTCCTGACTTGAATAAGACATCCAAGTGCATTACAATCAAATATCACTAATACCTGCCATATTATGTATGGATTTTGAATCTTGATGTATATCAAGATGCAAAACAGTACACAATTATCCAGCAAAGTTCAATGTGATCTACAAAAGAAAGCCATCGTTTACAAACAGGAAACCACTAGGATGGTAGCAATGACTTTCACACGAAATGTGTCTATGAAGAAGAAACCGCAACACCAGAAAAAACAATGGCATTTGTCTTAATTTATTTCTCTGATCTCTTTTTCTCAATTCTACTGTAAAATTCTTTCAGCCTGTTTGGAAAATATCCATACAATCTGAAGATTGTCATTGTAAGCTTCCATTTAGAAATGAGCTCACCCAATGTCATGGGAGAAGTGACAAGTCATTTCGTGTTTCAAATTAAGGGGCAGTACTAGACTCCTGAGTCCAAACATCATGTCAACAGGTTGAACACAAACATCAACATAGTAAGGAGCTAATTACAAATGAAAATGATGGTTAATTTCACTTACAACCATCTTAAATCCATGTTGACCTCAGATCTATCAAGTGCTAAAAAGGATCAAATCCCTTGAGGTGAATTTTTTATTATTATTTAAAATGGATCTAGGCTGGTTGTAAAATTGTATTCTCACTCAACTCAGTAAAAACTCAGAACTCAAAACTTATGCAGATATGAATACGTAAAAATGCAGTTTTAATTATTGTCAAGGTATTCATATTTGTATTATAACAATATTTCTATGTAAATATCATATCTATAATATTTCTAGTTATATATAAAACTAGTATCTCCCTTTTTATCTTTCTATGCAGCAATTTTTATGTTAGGTGTACAGATTAAATCTCTCTATTTCATATACACAGATATTTTTATTTCTGTCTATGTCTATATTTGTCTAACTTATAGTATTACTATTATTATTTGTTATAAGTATTATATTTTTTGAAACCGACAAATGATAATCTAATCATTACCCACATTTATGACAACACATCATCAAATGGGCTGTGGAACTGTGCCTTTTGGCATAATGAAGACAATAGTAGGGCATCAGATTAGGATATCTAGTTTCAGGATCATTCTTGACAAAAGTGGCAAAGTCGATGAGAAACAAGGCTTAGCAGCCTTCTTCATAACAAATATTTACTCCTTTAAATGTCAAAGCATATGTCTAGCATAGCTGAGAGGACAAAATGATGGCCAGCTGTTCAATCAATGTGAAATTTATTTTTCCACTTTTTAAATAATTCACCGAAAGGAACTCAGGCCATTTAAAGATGGGAAATTTAAATCGTTTTGAGATCATGTGGTAAAAAAAGTATAAGATATCTATTGTTTTAAAACTCTCAAACAAAACTTACAAATTTAAATGTGTTTAACTTGTATCACGTATAGAAATTCTCTAAACCAATGTTTCAAAACTCGGAATTGGCCAAGAATGAACTTGGACTTGGCTCTAAATTGGACCGGTTTGAGTTTTATGACTCAGTTTACTAAATAATACACATTATATTAAAATTTTAATGAAAATTATATTTTAAAGATTCCAAACCATTAGAGACAAAAATGCAAAGTTTGCTTATGTATATACCATATAAAACTAAAAGCAATGTTACACACTACGCGTCCCCAAGAGTAGAAAATGGGATGAAAATTACATTATCATATTTTTTCGTGTTTCAAAGGCATCTCTAGCTATAAACGAGAAGTGCATTTAAGTAAGACAACAAATAATATGAAAATAAGTGTGGGGATGAGCTCAGACAACCAATAATATGAAAATAAGTGTGGGGATGAGCTCTTAGTTTTCACTTCCTGCCTAAGAGATATAGGTTAACTCATGTCACAACCTCGTCATGAACCTTTCATTCAGCTCACACCAGAGGAGACTCCTCTGAAATTCAAAACTCTCAACAATATTATTCATCTTACACCATTGAATCTCTTCACTACTTATTAACGTGATCCACAGAATATGCTGCTAAAAGTATAATATTTTAAGGCTTTTGACAACAAGATTCAAGAGGGAAGCAGGGAAGTTGCAACATTGGTTCAAGAACTAGGGAAAAACTCAACCATATGCAATAATGCAATTTACCCAAATTGTTGCAGGAGAGGGTGCACTTGGGGTCAGAGCATCCAATTAAGGCAAATCATCATCGGATAACAAAAATGATGTCGAATGTCACCTCTCTTTAACTATCAAACCCATCCACAATAGGTTTTACTATCACACCAAGACCCTATTGTCAGATGATACTCATTTCTAGAATAATTATTATAAACCCAATCTATTGGCATGAACAGTGCAACCAAAACTTTGCTAATTTTTAGATATGAACTGTTGAGCAATATTGATTATGCTAAACAATATTGAGAGCGGGTCTTCTAGAAATCGGCTGTTTTGAAAAACCTCTTTAGGTCGGGTAATATTAAATAACAACCATATTATCAATGTCCCACAAACCTACCGACCCCACCAAATCAAGGAATTGGACATCTTCATTGTGAGAAGGCACAGTTCTCAAAATAAACCTTATGAATGCTCTGTTAGTAGACCCCATGTTATGACAACATTAAAGTAGAAGTCATCACATGATGCAACAAGGATGTCCACCTTAAGCCAACTGTGATCCATGCTTTTCCTATTGAACATATCATACCTCTAACAGGCTTCAAAGTATCATCCACTAATATTCATCATTGCTTCCTGTATTCGGCTATATATTCTAACCTTGTGATGCACCATTGCAGCTTGACAACGACTACTAACTTTGTGAAAAAAAATTGCAAATTACTTATATACCACTATTGCAGACCCATCCCTGCCTTCAACACTTCCTTGAAAATAAACTTGCAGAGTGACTTATGCACTTTGACTTGGATCTCTGTGGAACAAGATCTTTCTAGAACAAATCTACAAATGTCCTAGCAGATATGATCACACAACTAGGTTGACCAACTTTGTCACCCATGAATATTTGATAGTATCGTCACGTTGGACGCTATTTTTCAACAAGGTAGCAATGCTTCTCAAGTCACTTTCCAAAATCTTCTGTTAAACATATGAAATGCAAAACTTGCATTCGAGGTGGAACCTCCTCATGTGAATACAGATTCCTTTATGTTTTGTGAAGAACAATACACATTTTAAACATCAATGCATTTATACAACTAACCGTTTGGCCACATTGCATGGTAAAAATATGAATCTATTAAACATACACAGCAATTTGGACAAACTATTACAACTTGATGAAGAAGTCTTCTAATACCCATCCTATGGACATGCCTTTGCACCTTCTGGCACAACTCCTTGTTTAAAGCTTATGCACCCTTGACCCGATCCCTGTCTTGAACTTACTCACAACCATACTCGGGTCTTGCTAAGTTCAATAAGGCTTTGAGTGAGTTCACTGCTATACCACAAAATGTGGATAACATGGTTGATGGCAAGTGTTCATGATTTTAAACTTTATAGCCACCAATAATCACAGGGATACAGGGATTGTTTCAATTGCTACAGCTGCATAGAATTTTTCTCTTGAAATTCTTGCAAATCGAATTCAAGGAACAAATAATTCCATGGACTAACTGACCTTTCAACACAATAGTTGTTTTCACCCTCGAAGGAAAACCTGTAGTTATTTTCAGGGCATTTGTTGTATTTTCTCTGAGAAATACAATTTAACCAAGATTGGAAGTAGATCCAAAGGTCACTGATGATGGTGGTTGACAATAGCCATGGTGTAATTGCAAAATACTTCAAATATATCTTATACAAAGACTTTGAACCTATATTGTTGAACAATGAGCACAATATGCATTAGGTCACCTGGAAGGTTTAATAGTATTCCTTCAAGTACTACGTCACTGCCCAATTGACAAGACCCCTGTGAATTGCTCTATGGATTCTTATGTTGTTATGAATATGGAAATGAATGGATTATATGCATAATGTGTGTTGGAATACCATAAACAAACTTAAAAACAAGATATCATGCAGAAATCTTATATTGGTTACAATAAATACTAAATAGGATCCAAATTTTGACTGAAATTTAAAAAGATGGTTCATGGTAGCTGTATGTCTATCAAATGGAAGATGATGGATCTATCTATTGAGGACAGAGGATGATTGTGAATGTTTGAGAAGTATGCTACCGCACTGACATGTAATGGCTCATTGTGAAGAACCTATCTTTGGATAGTGAATCTTCTTAAGGAAATCAACTCCCTTCCTTCTTTCGAGATAAATTATTATTACACATCCTCTCTCATCTACCTAGGATTTGAGGGAATCCCCAGAGAAACACATCCAAGGAGGTTGCCAAAAAAATGGGGAGTTATTGTTTAAAAAAAGAAGCATTGCTCCATTTATTCACTGCTCTATATTACATAGTAAGGAGATAGATTGGGAATGGTGGCATATTTTAGCCTACATTTGATGAGGAAAATAGATTTACTATCAAAATTAATTTTCTTTCAACTTTCTACTACTGTATTTGTAAGACCGTTCTTTCAACTTTCTACTACTGTATTTGTAAGACCATCATGTCAGCCAAAACTTCCTCAATCCAAAATTTCCAAAACAGAAAAGTGGCCATCGATCAGCCGGAAACCAAATCAAGCCTGCAGTTTGTTTGAACCATTCTAATTTATTTGAATGTGTTTTGCACCGTGACGGCATTTTAGTTTTAAATTATATAGTATCCTTCGATCGGTTAAAGAGGCACAGTTGTAAAAAATTATTACTAAGAAATTACAGATTTCTGTATACTGATCAGTTGACATTGTAGACTGGAAATTTTGATTTTCAATACCTAAAACCATGGATCAAACAATATAAAATTGCTTCAAAATTTTGAAAACTAGAAAGGGAAATTATTGGGAGTTTGATGACCCAAATCCCTAAATTAAAAATTCCAGGAAAGTTTTAGCTTCTTAAAATCCAGGGACTGAAATGCTATAGAATGGGAGGTTGCTATTAGATTACAAATAAAATGGATTAACATAAGGAGGCAATACAAAGCAGACAATTAAAATAACACACATGGATTAACATACTTACTGGTTCCATGATATTAAACAAGCAATTCATAATAGGCGAGAAAAAATGAAGCTAACAGAAACACCTAATTAACTCATATAAAAACTTACAAGCTAAGATGTAACTCCAAGAATATAGCCTCTATAATGGAAGGGATAGCTACGTACCCTTCCCACTTAATCTTAACTGGATACAAATACCTTAGCTTGGAAAAGCTTGGTCAATGCCTCAACATATAGACTTTGAATATCTTCCAAACCAGAAATCTCCAGCCCATCAAGATTCTCACTCTGCAGTATAAAGAAAATGCATGTCTATAGTTAGCTGGAAGAAAGAAACGACGTATCTGGTCATAAGAAAGAAACATTGTAATAATGCATGCATTTTACCTTATTGAGCTCCTCTTTGTTTTGAGAATAGTTTAATATTCTCTACTAAACAGGGCCAACCACGTGAAGGTGGAAGCTCATATGGTCCCTCCCCCCCCCTCACATCACTCTCAATTCCCCATACCCAATGAACGTGCTTGGAAATAAATGATATTTTGTGCGAACATCGTGAGTTTCTTGTCTTAAAGGAATTACATGCATTCAATCATTAATTAGTTTATAGCATTCATTAATTAACTCATTCATTCATTCATACATAGAAAAAAATAAATAGTTGAAGACATTACTCCATAATATCAAAAATAATATATGAGGACAATGCATAAAAAAATAATGTAATAGTGTACTTATTACAATCACTACTTTTTTGGCGCTTTTTTCTCTCCACATATTCTCTAAGTGTGACATCCTCTTCTACCAATTGTTTTTTGTTTCCTATGCCCTCTGTAGCTTCCTGTGATCGTGTTTGTCGACGGGTCGTGTGCTCACGACGTGTATGTGGCTGCTGTAAGGTGCCAGGATGTACTAGAAAAATGAAGAAATATTAATTACTTGACGTGTTTTTATTATTATCATTGTAAGTCCTTCATTAAGAAAAAAACATTAGAGCGGTGCTTTGTAACTGGAAACTCATGGGTGACATGAATTTCATGCGTTTGATCTTCTGATGCTGCCTCAAGTTGCACATGAAGACCCTATACATTAAAACATCAACACTTACAACAATATAGTATTTGCAATTTAATATTTGAGACTTTAATCCATACTAGTTTTTTTTTAACACAGGAATATTTATTACCTGGATTTCAATCAACATGAACTCCAATATCTCTTTCTCCTCCATCCTCCTCATTTTCTCTACTTTCGTTGTGCAGCTTAACACAAAGAGACTCAATATTTTATGTACTAGTTTATTAATGAATATAAAACACAATGAATCAATCTTAAATAGAGTTTGTTTATTGTATTTACCTGTTCACAGGATGGATCACTGGAAGACTTTGCTTGGCTACCATAGTTGCTTGTTCGATGTTCAACAACACCTAAAAACCCGCGTTGGTAGCCAATCCTCATGTCTTCCTCCGTTGGCAAATCATGGAATCTTTGATCCTGTAATTTTCAATTAGATCATCATTGTTGTTGTTATATCATCATGAAAACAATTTTAAATGCAATCTATAATTTCTATACAATAAAATAATTATTGATCATACTTACGATTCATGCTTGCAGGTTGGAATATCCACTAGGGCCAAGCTTGTGTTGCCCATGTTTTTCTATTCTTGCTTGGGTGGCCTTCGACGTATCTGGTAGCCTATAAAAGTAATTTTAAATACGTTAAACATTGCAAAAAAAATGGAAAATAAAGTGTAATAAACATATAATTGCATTGCCGAAAGTATTGCATACCTTCTAGCTGACTCGGGTACTGGCTTGCCCGCTTTTTTCGTAGCTTTCTCCCTTGCATCATCCAGCAAGCCTTTCCACTCCCTTGTTGGAATCATCGGAGGGCGCTCATACTTTGGATTAATTGCTAAGTTGTTCCGATATCCCTCCCGTACATAATGTAAATGTTGGCCAACTTTTTCGAGAACCTTTTTTTGGTTGAAGGTTTCGGCACCAAAAAACCCAAACAAGTGAGCAATAAGCTCATCTTTCAAATATTTACTCTTCCGGTTCCACCATGTGCGGATAGTGGGCCCAAACAGCTCTAAAGACCAATCATTAAGATGTTTATAAAAGACATCATTTCCTACAAAAACGAGTATGTGTTAATTAGTGTAAAAAGAATGATGCATAATTACATTCCAATAAAAATATAATATATAGTTAAAACATTTTGTAAATAGTACCTAGAATCTTCTCCATCTTGTAGGGAATGAGATCTTCGTCCACCAAAAAAGTAGTCTCAAATGTTCCCGTGCTAGTGACACGGAAAGATCCAGGAAATGTTGGGATGGTAGCATCAAAGTCAAGCTCTTCTCCATGTACCGGCCCTTGATCCTCGCCAGCACTCTCATGCCCCTGATCCTCGTCGGCACTCTCATGTTCTATCTGGGGTGTCTCATTTTGTGTTTCCGACTCGCCAGATGACAACGATACATGATCAGTGGCAAAGGGGGTGTCATGCTCAATGGTATCAACATGCCTCTCATCGGGGAAAAAATATTCATGTAGAAACAAATAATATTTTAGTTACTCATATATGAATAGGAAAAAAAATTGCATTTGGAATAGACTTATAATTAAAGAGTTTGCAGCTTACATCCAAGCGCTTTACTTTAAGAAACACACGATCTATCTTTGCTTGAGTCTCATCTTGCGTCATTTGTGGATCCGATATAAGCAGATTGACGACCTCCTGATTTAATTTTGTTTTTGCTTTTTGAACTGCATCCCAGATATTCTTTGAATTCTTGAGGTCAACATTTTCAAGAATGTGCCCCAAATCCATATCCTTCAGATCCGTCTATAGATAAGTATCATCCAACATAAAAATAGAAAACATTAATATCAATTTGAAATCATTAATATAATTAGATAACATAAATATGTATAAATACAGTTTCTGAAATTCACAACGTGCTATATACCTGCTCATGACCCGATGAGCGTGGCGTGCTAACATCTATAGACATATCATCTGTCATGGAGCTCTTTCCTTGACCCTCATCCTACAAACAAAATATTGACCATGTTGATATCATAATTAAACAAATGTACTTTCTAAAGAAGTAGGTAAGTAAAAATGTGGTATATATACCTGTTGCCTGTAGGGGGGTGTCGGCCTCCCAGGATCCATTGGGGACTTGCCCCAATCAGCTGACTGCAACAAGGTAATTAAAAACATTAATTTCGAACTGAAACCAATACATGGGGAAAATCTTATTTAAAAATATATTTAAATATTGACCACGTTGATATCATAATTAAACAAATGTACTTTCTAAAGAAGCAGGTAAGTAAAAATGTGGTATATATACTTGTCGCTTGTAGGAGGGTGTCGGCCTCTCAGGATCCATTAGGGACTTGCCCCAATCGGCTGACTGCAACAAAAGTAATTAAAAACATTAATTTAGAACTGAAACCAATACACGGGGAAAATATTATTTAAAAACATATTTTAAAAAAAATTAATGGAAAACATATTGCGAAATTGATAACATAAAGATTAGAGGTTTTGTGAAATGTTATATGTACCACTCCCAAAGTATCTGAATATGTATCTATCCTATTCAAATTGTAACTGATCAGCAACTCTTCCCCTGAAATCATGCACAAAAACTTCATGCAAAACAACCTCACTTATAGGGAAAAACCCTAATTCAACAAGCACATAGAAAAATCAGCTAGCAGATAAAATATAGATCCTTTATTAAACCTTTTGGAATCATTGTGATCCTCTCCTTATGGCGCATTCTATCATGCAAAAATGTTTGAACTTTACCCAAGAGATAATGCAAAAAACCCTGATACAAAAGAGGTTTACTTATAGGTAGACCCTAGCTCAATAAGAGGATTGATTTTTCATCTCAACATAAATCATGTAGGTCTTCTTAAGAATGTTTTTGCAAAAGCATTATCCTCATACCATAGCACAATAACTAATCCAAAGCTTTGGAACTTTACCCCCAAACCATGCCAAAACCCTAATACCAAAAGCAGGTCCCCTTGTAGAGAAACCCTAACCAAACATAGCCATGGGCCTTGTCCCAAACATCAAAATCTACAATCTCCTAATTTCTGGATACTGCAAGCAAGGAAAAATTGAGGAGGAATCAACTCTTCTCTTTGAAATGGAGAAGTGGAGTATTCTGCCAGATGGTTTTATGTTTGAGTCACTGATTAAAGGGCATTGCAAAATATGCAATATGGAGGCAGCTCTGACACTGTTTCATGAAATGGAAAGGAGAGGAATTGCAGCAAATCTCTTTTGCTACACCAACCTTATTAATGGGCTTTGCAGTAAAGGCAGGATGGAAGAAGCAAGTAAACTTGTAGAAGAACTACTTGAGAGGGATTTAATTCTTGTCATCAATACTGACAGTAGATTATACTATGAATATTTTAGAAGATTGAATTCTGTGGGAACTGATAATTTGTTTGTTGGGGCAGATCTTGATATCTCGTTTGTTGATTTCATCAAAAGGCTTTACCATGAAGGAAAGATACAGGAAGCAACAACTATATTAAGGGAATTGGAATTAAAGAACCTAGCTTCTGGTATTTCAAGTTGTACTGTGCAACTTGATAAGTCAGTCAATGATGATGACATTGATACAACTTCCATGCTGACAGCTAATATAGATGAAGCAATTCTGAAGGAGGTTTTGGCCACTCATGTCAGTTCACAGGATATGGAATCTATCATCAGGCTTTGTAAGGAAGGCAGAATCCAAGATGCATTGATGTTTTATGATGAAATGATTAAAAAGGGGCTAGTGCCAAAATTTAATACTTTTAGTGTTCTCATTAGGTCACTTGACACAAATGATAAGCTGCAAGAAGCAAACAGGGTAATGAAAGAAATGCTAGTATTGCTCAACCATATCACATGAAAGAGGAACACTGTAAATTATGGATAATTTATTAATTTCTGAGGTATGGTAAAAATTTGACAACTTGAAAGACTCAAGAGAAATGGGAGAGGATTTAGAATCTGTTCCATTGGCCCTCAATTTGCTTAGTTGATCTACTTCTGGAGAAACTGTCTTGACTCTTGACAGTGGACTTATTCTCATTCATTTTTGAGGAATACACAATCGGAGGGAAGAGCATAATTGATATGAGCATAATTTTTAAAAATATGGGAACGATACCCTCTCATAGCTTTAGTGAAGGAGTCGGGAAGCGACTCCGTAGCCTTACTATGATCCGTTTTATCAAAACCAAATACTGACCAACCAGCAGAAGACTCTGTGGTAGCCAATACTGATTCTAACCAAACCGACTTTCACCCATCAATTATTACAGTGGATACTTACCTAAGATCACCGGAAATTTATGGGAGGAAGAATGGCATTCTGATGCATTTTCTGAAGCAGACACATCCGACTCCACCCACTTCTTTACCACAGAACTCACTTCTCTATATGTATGAGCAACCCTGATAAACTGCACACATATGATCGAAGGTAGGAACTGACATAAAGGATGAACAATCATCCAAGGAAACCATCATGGGAAGGCATCTTGAAACCAACTATGTGGATACCGATCCGAACCCCCAGAGCAGGGTGAGGATAGGGGAGGGGGGATTTCCCTGAAATAAGTGATAAATTTTGCGGAATCCTGAATCAAGTTTTGGGGTGAGCTGTATTTTTGATGAGGTACTGGTGGTGAGAGAAGGGGTATGGGGGATAGTTTTAGATCCAAGACAATTCCTGCCAAGGCCTCTCAATATTTATTTTGTCGCCGTGGGGGTTTATTACTCGAACCGATTGGATATTGACCAACCTATGCTACCTCGGTCCCCATCGATATCTACCGACCCGGATCTGTAGGCCATTTTTTCAATGCCATATCATTTCACTCCGTTGGGAGGGAACGCCTCCTTTTGATGGATGCTTCGAAGGATGAAATAGTGGTATTCCAGGATTGATATGAGCATAATTTTTTTATTTTAACCGCGAAAAAATATCCTTTATATCATCAAATATAAAAAGTATCCATGGTACATTCAATTTTTCAACTTTTCAAACCAAGGAGAATTACAAGAATTAGATTTTTAATTGAGTTGTGGATGTTGATACTTTTGTTGGGATAGATTTTACATGGGTTGAAGATGGGTATTGTGGTAGTTTTCTCTCTAGTGTATTTAAATATTTAGTTATAAAGGTACTCAAAAGGATTTGTAACATGGTCTTTGGTGGGTATATTGTCATATTTAATATTAAGC
>LPNX011113760.1:52151-139577 GCA_001517045.1 Pseudotsuga menziesii | reverse complement strand
TGTGTGTGTGTGTGTGTATATAGATATATATATATATGTATACATACATACATATATATATACATGTATATGTATGTATACATATACATACATATACATATATATGTATATATATATAGAAATAGATATATATATATATCTATATCTATATATATACATATATATATATGTATATGTATATGTATATGTATATGTATATGTACAAGCCTATGCTAAACCCCATCCGAACCTCATCGAAAAAAATTGAACCTAAAGGTCGTTGAACCCGAACACGAACCCAAACCTTGTGACATAGCCTCCTGTTTGATTTCACAATTGAGGAGTATTTTGGTACGTTTATCTTTGTTAATTAAGTGGACCTATGTTTCGGTTAGATCCTGAGTAAAGGAAATTTTTTATAAGTAGTTTTAAATTGTTAATGAAGTGGGCATACCATATGGATAGATCCTACAATTAAGGGATATTTTAGTAAATGGCCTTGTGTTAATGAGGTGGGCCTGATTTTTGGTTAGATGTAACAATTGATTGATATGATGGCAAATGGCCCTTTGTTAATTAAGTGGGACTACCTTCATCTAAAGTACATGTTAAGTATAAAAGATAAGTATTTTGGTAAATGAATTTTGTTAATGAAGTGGGCTTACCTTTTGGATAGATGCCATGAATGAGGGGTATTTTGGTAAATGGCTCTTCATCAATGAAGTGGATCTTCCTTTTGGCTTAGATGTTGCAAACAAGATATTTAGTTTCTCAAATTTGTCAAGGACATACACCTGGCCTTTGTCACATAGATGGGTAGTCAAGGTTGTCAAGACTCCCACTAATCCAAATTAGAGCTACGTAGTAACTAGATGATTATATTAAGCTCTTGAATGGGGCTACTGAACATGGGGCCTAGAAGGGTCGATTTGGTTCATATTCTAAAAATCACACTAATGGACCAGAGCCGTAAATCCTTTGTTTAATGGTAACAAAATTCAAGTTTTTTTTGTCTCTGATGCCAAGAACCTAGGTCTTGTGCATGATTACCAAATTTGATGTGTCGGTAGCTTTCAACTAGTGGTTCATTTTCATAAAATAGAATTCATATGTGGAAGGTATAACCCCAACAAGGTATGATCATATTATTCCATGTGCGTCAAGTGGAAACCATGTTAACTTACCATTATCCATCCATGAGGAAATAGTAACATGTATGAATCCACTAGATACTTCAAAAGGCATCATGAAGAGTCTAAGAGCATTGACCTAACACAAGTTTGAGCTATCAAAAACCCACTCAAATGAGGGAAACTAGTTCACTTATTTAGTTGTTAGTTGTTCCACAATGTGAACATGAGTGTGGAGAAGATGCTAACAGAGAAGAGAGAGAGAGAGAGAGAAGCCATTTGTAGATGACTATAGACATAGCTTCGCAACAAGCTAATTCTACTTTCTTGGGAGCTTGCCTCCTGGGTAACGCAGGAATTAATTTCAACCCACCAATCTTCTTAATGTAGGATTGTGTATGCCTCTGAAAATGATCAACTTCTTCAAATGGGACAACATATAAAGATTTTGAATCTTCTTCTTCAGGAATTACCCTTTATTGTTATTCAGATTCAAGAACGATTTTTTCTGGAAAATTAGTTTCAGATGTAGTTCCAGTGGAATTATTTCTCACAAATAGACTTCCTCTGCCAGCCATGCATTGGCGACCCTCCTTCTAGAGCCAAATTTGTTGGTGCCTAGAAAAATTCCCAGGTACCGATAGTAGCGATTCTCCCCGATAAACAATCCCAATTAGATCGTCCACCGTTTGGTGTGGGGAATCCGTCCAGTTAATGGTTCGGCTACCGTAGATTAAGTTGTTTGAATCTTTACCAGTTATAGCCCGGTCCACTGTTTATGTAAATTTCTTTTTAAAGATGAGATGCAAGTGCCTAAATGCATATAATTGATAAGCAAAAACCTCACAAGTGATGCGTAGGATCTTACCTCTCGTCTTACCATTCCTACCTTCTCAATTATTCTTCTAAATCTAAGACTAAGATAATCTATCCTATTCTAATTTATATTATCTCTAGAGGGAGAAAATTTAGAATTAGAGTAATATACTGTAACTGCTCATACTAATTTCATAGGTAGTTGTTTCAATATAATATTCACATTCATCGTAGAAATAATAACAAAGATAGCTCTGATATAATGAAAGCATTTATTACTCATTCATTACACAGACATTTACATAGACAACGAATCCATTCTTAACCAAAGAATTAGTTCCAAGAAGTTAGAACAATCCCACTGTATAATGTACGGAAGCAAGAAGAAGTAATTCCACATGATGCATTCCACACATTCCAAGCAATTTTTTGTGTAAACCTTTGTTCCAGCAAATCAATCTTTCTTATTAGCAAAGAATTAGTTCTTTACAAAATAGTCCAACCTCTCTTATGCCATCCAAAATTCCCTCTATTGTACTTTCTACCCCTATTTATTACAATATGAATTTGTCATTTTGACCTTTGACCTACCCTAACCCTAGAAATTCCCAAAATTTGTCTTTTAGTGCTTTACATGGGAAAATGCAAACGGTTCTATAAGAGACAAAATTTAGGTGGGCCCTGCCATGCTAGAGACAAATGTTGCCCACGTGCTACCCTCCTCAGCAATGGCTTTGTATTTAATTGGCTCCAGTGCTTGTAAGGTCACTTCATGTATTGACAGTCGCATCTCCATGCGTGCCACTTCTTAGTCATTTTAAAAAATCCCTTGTTTTTGTGTTTGTTTCACGTTCTTCTTAATGGGTTAATCTGACTTGGTGAAAAATACACCTATGATACATAAATGCAAAATGAGAAGCGAATTAGTAATATCACAGTTGTTTTAAATAACCAAAGAGATTAATACTAAGAAACATGTATCATTATAGAAAACACAGAAATAATGGTATTGCAAAAAACAATGAACAAAAAAGACATTAATGTGGTCGTTGGATTATTTAACACGGTTGTTGGACAAAAAGCAGTTTGACGCGAAAATGTTTTGGTCGTTGTGGATAATCTAACGACTTTGACCACACCTTCAACCGTATTGACAACAAAACTCTAGTCATGTCGATTGTATCAGCGACATTGTCACTTTTTCTTTGGAGTACGGCGACGCGATCGTTTCAGCGAAAAAAATGTGAGTCTTACCGATAGTTTTGGTGAAATCTCACTAGTTCCTTCCGATTTCCGAGCATGCGACCGTTTCAGCGGGATCTAAGAATCTCTCTTCTTTTTCAATTCGTGAATGTTTCAGTGGAAAATACCGATTCTTCTCTGACCAAAAAATTATGATCGTTTCAGCGTGGTTTCATGATTTGCTTCCGACGGTATCGACGGCGATTTCTGAGTTTATCCTGACCGTGTCGGCTATATTTTTTTATGTCATGCCAATAGTATTGGCATCTTTACCCCAAAATCTCTGATCGCGAGACTTACGACTTGTTTCGGCGAGTTCTAAAGATCATGCTTCTTTATTCAGACTATTGAATGCTTCGGGGACAACTCACAAGTCTCCTCCAGTCGTTTTGGTGTGAAACTCCAAGTCATCCCGAAATTTCTTTGTTCAACAAAATTTCCAAGGCCTTCGACCGCATCGGCAGAAACTTGTAGGTTTCTTCTGACAATGTCGATGAGTCTAGCTAAGTTACGCCAAAATGGTTATTCAAAAAACCCTTTTTTTGCTTTCGTCGACAGTGTCAGCGCGACTAGTTGAGTTCCTTTGATACATCGAAAAAAATGACCAAGTTACTCCAATATGTCAGAGTGAAAATGTGAGTTTTAAATTAGCCAGACTTCCTTTTCTGAAACTTCTGGAAAAATAACTAAATGTTTAGGATGGACTCCCTAGAGCTAGAAAAAAAGTCTAAGTAATCTTTCAATCAAAATTGCAAAGAGGGGCCCTAAAATATAAAAAAATTGGGGAAGCAGTTGCAGTAGCAACAGAGCTATGGTTTGGTAGACCAACATTAGTCATGTACATTAGATTCTTTGGAAGTAAGTGCTACATAAAGAGAGATGATGATAATCTTGGAAAATTTGACTCCATGACAGATGAAGAAATATTTCTTGGATATTCATCCACCAAAAGGGCTTACATATGTTACAATCTAAGATAACACAAGATCATAGAAAGCGCAAGTGTAGTTGTTGATGACACTAAACCAAGAAAAATTAAAGTTCAAGAAAATGAGGATGATGATGAAGAGAAAGATGAATATTCACAAAAGGAGGAGTTTTTAAAGAAAGAGAAAGATAAAGATTCTCAAAAAAAGGAGTCTATAAGAGAAGAAGAGGAAGATGAAGATTCTCAAAAGTAGGAGGATTTAGAACAAAAGGAAGAAAGTGAATATGAAGACTCTCCTAGATCTGATACAAAAACTCTATCTAGAAGAATTTAAAAGAATCGTCATAAAACTCTAATCAAAGGTGACAGAGATGCATGAATTAGTACAAGAAGAAGACTAATGTTTCAAGAACAAGCATTAATCTCATTGGTTGATCCAATTTTTTTTTTGAGGTTAGCAAAAATAATGATTGGATCAGTGCCATGAATGATGAGTTGGACCAAATAGAGAAAAAACAAACTTGGGAACTTGTCCCAATATCAAAAGGCATGAACGTTATTGGGACTAAATGGATATTCAAAAACAAGTTTAATGAGGATAGTCAAGTCACAAGAAACAAAGCCAAACTAGAATGCAAAGGATATGCTCAAATAGAAGGTATTGAATTTGAAGAAACTTTTTCCCCTGTGGCAAGACTTAAAGCCATTAGAATGTTTTTAGCATTTGCATAAAAAAAATAAAGTATACCAAATGGATGTGAAATCTGTGTTTCTTCATGGAGAACTTGAAGAAGAATTCTATGTTGAACAACCTGAATGGTTTCTCTTATAAGAAAATAGAGATTATGTTTGAAAACTAAAAAAGGCACTCTATGGCCTCAAACAGGCTCCAAGAGCATGCTTCTCAATATTGGACAAGTACTTTAAGAAACAAGGATATAAAATAGGGGCACTGATAGTAATCTCTACATAAAATTTGAAAACAAAAACATGATCATTGTTGTTGTCTACGTTGATGATATCATATTTGGAAGTGATCTACAGGTTATGAGTGTAAAGTTTGCTTCAAATTAAGAAGGAGTTTGAAATGTCAATGTTGGGTGAACTGAGATTCTTCCTTGGCCTACAAGTCTCTCAATCAGAAAAATGGTTCTTCATCTCTCAAACCAAATATATCAAAGATATGTTGAAAAAGTTTAAAATAGAAGACTTAAAACCAGTTAGTACTCCTATGGTCGCGGGTTGTAGATCATACCATGTATAGGTCAATGATTGGTAGTTTGTTATATGTAATAGCTACAAGACTAGATGTGATGCATTATGCAGGATTGGTCACCATATTACATTCCACTCTCAAAGAAAAACATGTGGTAGCAGTAAAAAGGATCCTTAGATATCTGAACAGGACTATGGAGTATGGTTTATGGATATCCAAAAGGAAATGACTTATCTCCGAAGGAATTTAATGATGCAAATTGGGCAGGAAGTATTGATGATAGAAAGAGCACCAATGGAGCAACATTTTACTTAAGAAATTGCTTGGTATCATGGCTAAGCAAAAAGCAATCCTCCATTTCACTTTCAACAACAGAAGCTGAGTATATTGTTGTCGCATCATGTTGTACTCAAGTCATCTAGATGAAACAAGCATTAGCAGAACTACTTGTGAAATATGAGGACCCAATTGTGATACACTGTGACACCATGAGTGCCATAAACATATCCAAAAATCTAGTTATGCACTCCAATACCAAGCACATTCCAATAAAATATCATTTTGTAAGAGAACAAGTGTCACAAAATGTTATCAAATTGGAGTATGTTGATACAAAGGAACAAATTGCAGACATATTTACTAAACCATTGACTCGAGGATCCTTTTCCTATCTCAGACAGAAGATGGGGGTTATCCCTCTTCCTTAGGATAAAAATGGAAACTGTACCTTGTCACAAAAGGTGGATACAATCAACAGGGGGAGTTTTGAGATCCGTTGTCATTAATGTCAAAGGGGGAGAAAATTGGAGAGTGGTTGGACATTGGTTGCCATCAATGACAAAGGGGAAGAATGTTGGGCATGATTATCATTGATGTCAAATAAGTTCATTAATAACAAAGGAAAAGGATAGCAAGTCAGTCGTACCATATTTAGTCGAAGTCGACCTATCGAAGGTTGATTTCGATCTATTATATTATGATCGAGTCTCTACAAGTCGAAGTCAACTTCTTGTTGACTTATTGTCAACAATTAACAGTCGAAGTCAACCTAGTCGACCTATTGTCGATCATTGACAATCGAATTCGACCTAGTCGACCTATTGTCAGTCGAAGTTGATTGCTTGTCGACCATTTTCAATCAAAGTCAGAGTCACAGTTCGACATTGAATTAGCAATTCAAAGTCAATGAAGTCTAGTTCAACATCAGAATTGATAAACGTCATAATCGATGGAGTTCAGTTCGACATCAAAATTGACAAAGTCGAAGTCGAAATGGTGGAGTAAAAAACGTTGGAATATGTAGTGTATTTTTGTGGTTGATTCTCGACATCAGAATCGATCAGTCGGATTCAGGATTGAAAATATCAGCATATTGTAAATCAAAGGATAAAAATGGTCGGAAGTTGACATTTCTAAATCAGGATTGAGAAGTCAAAATATTTCATAATCATAATGTTAAAACTCACAAGTTTAAATAAACAAGGTAATTTTAAATTAGTTTTATTTGTAAAGGGTCACGATGAAGAGTTGTGACTATTAGGAAAACAAGAACGATTGAAGGTATATAAACAAAGGCTTTAGCTTTTCAAACAAGGTGTGTTTGTACACACAAATTGCGAATAATAAAGTGCACAAAAAACAAAGAACACATAATCGTCTAAGGGAGGTTGGGAGGTGCAAGGGCATGTGACAAAATCATGTAGGAAGTCACAACTTCCTTCTAGTCATTGCTGGTAAATAGGGTGTCATTGCATCCTTTAGTTGTAGTTGAAGATCTTGGGTGTTGTAGCATCCAGCAAGTTGGTGCTTGCAAAATACTTGTAAATATAATTTTGCAGTAATAGAAAGTGTTTGTGGTTTTCCCAGTTGGGTTTCCACGATAAAATCTTGTGTTCTGTTTATATTGTTGATTATGTTTTTAAATAAGGTGATAAAAATTAAAGATATCTAAATACTGATTCACCCCCCCCCCTCTTAGTATTACTTGATTTTCGAACAGAAAGAGTATTCATATGAATAGAATATCAAGTAGCTTAGATACTCCATAATATCGCCTTACTCATCATGGTCACTCTTGAGAATAATAGTGAACCCTTTTAGGAGAAGCTTGAATCTCATGAGAAACCAACATATCATGATGAGTTGAGGAAGAATTGAAACTAGAAAAGGGGAACTCCAAAGCACTTCTTTTAAATGGAAGCAAGACCAGGCCCTATGAAAAAGAGGTGGATGCACTTAAGTTGAATCTAGTTGCTACAATTAGAAGTATAGTGTGCATAACGTATGAAAGGAGAAGAAAATAGATTTTGTCAGGATGAAGATAGAAGGGCATGCACAAACATGATGGTTGTTGGTTGTGGAGCCTAATATTCCAAATTCATAGATGTTATTATTCAGTCGTATTTGTACCCTAGTTTTACTATACACTTGTCCCAACAGGGGGGTGTGGGGGGACATCGTCCCCCCGTGGGGGTCTAGGGGCTAGTGCCCTCGAAATAAATTTTTGGGATGTTTGTTGGCCAACAATTTATGAGACCATGGTATTGGGTGACCCATGTTATTTTCCCATGGTAATTCCCCTATAAAAGGAAATCATTGTAATATGACAGTGTATTGTATTGTAGCATTGCAAAAACAATCTCCATGATTGTGTGAGAGAGACTATGAGAGAGTGAAGAGGAAGTGCAACGGGGTTGCTGCAGGTTATATCCCTTCATTTTGCTGGACAAAATAATAATAAAGGACTGACAATTTCTCTGTGGACGTAGCACATCTTAGGTGAACCACGTTATATTTGTGTCTCTCTTGTAATGTGTTTTAATATTTACATCTTGTTTGTTGTTTATTGTTATTGCTCTATGATCTTGTTTTTTCTAATAGTGGATGCATTTAAGTTGAATCTAGTTGGGACAATTAGAAGTATAGTGTGCATAGCGTATGAGAGGAGAAGAAAATAGATTTTGTCAGGCTGAAGGTAGAAGGGCATGCACAAACATTACGTAGAAGCCACACCAAGGACTTAGGTTAGGAAGAGACCACAATTAACTAAGTGTTACCCTATCAGGTATGAAGAGGACTAGAGGATTAAGTGGTGTTATTACCAACAATGACAAGGATGGACTGTATAATAGTACACTGTAGTGTTCCAGAAGCAAACCATTTAGATAGGAATAAATACGTACACATATTCATCAAGTACTTGTTTGGTCTTCATGATCATGTAAGGATATGAGTTATGTCGTTCAATTCTAAGACTACTGAAGCAACCTGTGTATAGGGCTAATACAATGAATTATCTGACATGAAAGAGGATAACCAAGTGTTTTGAAGTGGTGATACTAGCATGGAGCTTCCAATATAGAAGAGAAGTAGATGAGAAAAGGGAAAAATAAGAAGAATGTCACCACTACACTAGTAGTAAGGACCCTAATAACCATTGTGACCATTGTAACATTGATGGTCACACTAAATAATGTTTTTTGAAAACTACATCCAAAGTTGAATCCTATGGACTACAAACAGGAGAAAGGGACAGCAAACAAGAGTGTTAGAGCATTATACCACATAGCACCATGGTCATATACATCTAGGACACATTTTCATTTATTTTGTACTTATTTCATATGGTCCAAACCTTGGTTATGTTGGTCAAGCAAGGTATTCTCATGTTTTGGACTCATTAATGCACCCAGGCGCCCATATTTGATCATTTTGGAAACACATGCGCCCTCATTTATGACTTTTTAGTCCTTGGTGCACTCCCACTCCTTAAAACAAGGAAACTGGTTTACTAGAGGCACCCATGCATGGTATTTGGGTGTTTTTGGCTCTTTTGGACCATTTATTACTGCCTAGAGCCACTCCCACTCACCCATGCACCCCACAATGCCTAACCTACCCTCATTTATGTCCTAGCATACTTCATCCACGTTCACATGGCCATTCATGACCATTTGAGGTGGTTTGGGAGCTCATTGGTCCACCTGGGGGGTTTGAGGTCCAATCTAAGCCTTCCACATGTATGCATCCAATTTGCCTCCAAAGGATAATGATTTTATCCTATTGTATAATAATGATGTTCAGACATATTTACATGTTGTACAGTGATAATAAACTCAGTTATTGGCACTATTCCTATGTTTTAATTTTGCTCCTTTCACCGTTTTTTTCTGCATAATTTATGAATATATTGAGTTCTGAGGATTCCCTTAGTTCCTATATCTTGTTGTGAATCAGATTTTCACATGGTATTAGAGATATTTGGAACTGCAAATCAAATTCAAAGAGTTTGAATTGTTATTTAGGGTCTCTTCCAAAAAAAATTGAGTGTTTTCATTGCAGGTAGTTCCAGTGTCTTTGTCACTCAGTGCGCAAGTAGAAATGGAGCAAAGTAATGTCTTGCTTAACCCATTCAATTATTTTGAATGGAAGGTCGAAATGGTGATCCGAGTGAGGTTGAAAGGCCTCTATAGAGTCACCATGGGGATTGAGAATGAGCCCAACTCTACTATGGAAAATTGAAGTACTTCAACAGGTTGGATGAGGCATTCAGGATGATTTGTCTCAATGTTTCAAGGGATCTCACCTAAGGCCGAACACTGATAAGGATCTCTATGAACTATGGTTTGGAAGACCTACTTCTATCAAACACTTTAAAGTATTTGGAAGTAAATGTTATATAAAAAATAATGATGAACATATTGGGAAATATGATGATAGGGCTGATGAAGGTATCTTCTTAGGATATGCTACAAACAGAAAAGGGAACACTTGTTATAATAAGAGGCTGCATAAATTGGTTGATTGTATTGACATTAATATTGATGAAGGAATCCCTGTGAAATATATTCAAATAAGCAGTGTTGAACCAGATACAAAAGATACAATTGAAGTTAAGGAAGAACAGGTCCAAGAAACAGAAAAGGAAGATTCAGAGTCAGATGATGAAAGTGCAAACACTTAGACAGATTCAAGGCAACAGACATAAACAAAAGCACCTTCCATAATCGTTCAGAAGAATCATCCTGAAAGTCAAATAAATGGTGACAAGAATAAAGGAGTGCAGACAAGAAGAAAATTGATCAAAGCCTTAGAACAATATCAGATTCAGGGATGATTTTAAGGAACCATACTTATTTAAAAGTGTATAAATGTTGGCAAATATTACCAATTCTTAAAACACCAACTATAAAATGATTGCCGATATTTTTCAAAAACTATTTTAATTTCCAAGGATTTTATATCGTTTATATAATAATTTGGCGATTTTTAGGGTGAAAACATTTTACCCCATCAAAATTGGTCGAAATAGGGGTTCAAAAAATGTAAAATGGCGAATCTTTTTTGGGAGAAAAACATGGAAAAATAGCCCACTGGGCTAAAATTTGCCCCTAAAATTACCCGTGATCAGATTGCTTTCCTATCTATGATGGAACCTAAGAATTTTGCAGAGGCCAGTGAGGATGAAGATTGGGTTAAAGACATGAATGAAGAGCTTTATCAGATTGAGAAAAATAATACTTGGGAGTTGGTTCCTATACCTGCAGATAAAAATGTAATAGGATCCAAGTGGGTGTTTAAAAACAAGATGAATGAACAAGGACACATTGTGAGGAATAAAGTTCGATTGGAATGTAAGGGGTATGCCCAAGTTAAGGGACAATATTTTGATGAAACTTTTGCACCAATAGCAATATTGGAAGCTATCAGAATTTTCTTTCCTATGCCACTCATAATAACTTCAAAGTGTATCAGATGGATATTAAGTAAGATTTTCTTAATGGAGATCTAGAAGAAGAAGTCTATATAGAGCAACCTGAAGGGTTCCAACTGACAGAAAATCCTAACAATGTCTGCAAACTAAAGAAGGCTCTATATGGATTGAAACAAGAACTAAGAGCCTGGTATCATAGATTAGATAAATATCTATAGAACAAAGGTTTCAAGAAAGGTATTGTTGATAGTAACTTGTATATCAAATCTGAAGATGATAATCTATTAGTAGTTTTGGTGTATGTGGATGACATTATATTTGGATGCACTAATGATTATTCTGTAGAGTGATTTTCTAATTCCATGCAATTTGAGTTTGATATGTCAATGATAGGAGAACTAACATTCTTTCTTGGTCTTCACATTATCCAGAGTACCGAAGGCTTATTTCTCTCCAAAGAGAAGTGTTTGAAGGATATGTTGAAGAAATTTCATATGGAATATTCATCACCTGTCAGTACACCTATGGTTGTTGGTTGTAAACTTAGCAAGGATGATCCCTCACCTGATGTTGATAAGAGAAAATATTGGTCAATGTTAAGAAGTCTCTTATACATCATAGCATCTCGTCCTGATATAATATTGCAAGCTATTGGAATGGTAGGAAGATTTCAGTCTGCTCCTAAGAAAAGTCGTTTGGTGGTTGTGAAGAGGATATTTAATTATTTGAAGGGCACAATGACTTATGTTCTCTGGTATCCTAGAAATCAAAATCTTCAGTTAACTGCATATTCAGATGCTGATTGGGAAAACTGTTTGGATGAAAGAAAGAGCACAAGTGGAGGTGCATTCTTCTTAGGTGATTCTTTAGTTGCATGGCTGAGTAAGAAGCAAGGCCCAATATCTTTATCCACTATAGAAGCTGAGTACATTACTACTGCCACCTGTTGTACACAAATTCTATGGATGATTCAGACACTGGCAGACCTGGAGGTAAAATACAATGATCCCATTCCTCTCCTTTGTGATAATACCAACTCCATTAGTATGTCTAAAAATCCAGTCCTTCATTCTAAGACTAAGCACATACCTATTAAGTATCACTTCTTAAGGGAGCAGGTTACAAACATAGTGGTTCAATTGAATTTTATTCCTTCTACATAACACACTCTTGATATCTTCACTATACCCTTACCAAAGACATAGTTTGAGTACCTACGCCAGAAAATATGTATCTTATCTTATTTCAAATAACTTGTTCACTTTGATAGGGGACTTGTGCAATAGAGTCTTCTTTGACATTGATGTCAAAGGGGGAGAAGTTGTTTATTACAGATTATGAATAGATTGATAATTACTAGTACAACATGCATCCAAAAGTTGAAGATTTCCATCAATGCCAAAGGGGGAGATTGTTGGAGGTTTTGCGGTCATGTGGAAACAGATCAGAGTGTGATTTGGTTGTCATTGATGGCAACAGAGTTCCAAGCATATGATCCAGATAAGCAGAGGACTCAGAAGAATCCATGGCTTGTGCGTCATTAAATAGATCCACGATCGTATTGATTTCCGCATCAAAGAGATGCAGATATAGACAGTTAGGTTGTGACCAACATAAAAAACATATTCGACGGTTAGGAGTGATCCCACACAAGAAATAAACGATCAAGAGAAAATCCACAAAGTGTGAAAGGTAATCGAATGAATAGATCCGACAGTCAGGAGTGAACCCGCACAAGAAATCAATGGCCAAGAGAAAATCCACAAAGTTTGAAAGGTAATATGATGAACAAATCCGATGGTCAGGAGTGAACCCACACAAGAAGTCGACGACACAGAAGGAGTTGTGCAAGTGGAAGTTGGAAAGCGAAAAGTTGAAAAGCGAAAAGTCTGGAAGTTGTTCAAACAAATGTTGAAAACCCGAGATCCACATCCCGCACCGGATCTAACATTGACGGTTGGGAAAGGGTGCACAAGAAATTGACGACGTGGAAATAGTTTTGAAAGCGGAAGTCAGAAAGTGAAAAGTCTAGAAGTTGTTCAAACAAATGTTGAAACCCTGAGATATGCATCCCGTATCGGATCTAAGATCGATGGTTGGGAAAGGGTGCACAAGAGATCAACGACGTGGAAAGAGTTTTGCAAGCGGAAGTCAGAAAGCGAAAAGTCTGGAAGTTGTTCAAACAAATGTTGAAAACCTGAGATACACATCTCGCACTAGATCTAAGATCAATGGTTGGGAAAGGGTGCACAAGAAATTGACTACGCGAAAGGAGTTTTGCAAGTGGTAGGAATAAAGTAGAAAAGTATAGAAGTTGTTTAACAAAATGTTGAAGACTTGGGATTTGCATCCCACACTGGATCTAAGATTGGCGATAGGGAAATGTTGCATAAGAAATGGACGACGTGCAAAAAAGGATGTGTGGAATACGGGAAGTGGAAATCTTGGAATGATATCTGGAAAAATCACATACTTGATATTCAATTTTCTTCACAGATCAACGGTCATGAAGAGCTCAAAAATATCAATGGTGCAGAATGATTGGTGCAGTACCTGTACTTCAGAACTAGAACTACGGAACCAAGAGTGCATAAACTCCGTTTTGTTGCAGAAAATGACAAGTGCTGAAGAACCCAAAGGGCGAAGATGTGTTACAGAAACTTATGATCACTCAACGATTGGACTTCTTGTATTTCATAAGGCATCAAAGGGTTCGATCAGTTATGGGAATGGACCTGTTAGTCATACGAACATGTAAAGGGTTTAAGAATATATATGTATAAAAGGATGTGCATGATGAATGGATGTGTACGTTCTCTGGAGATAGAGAGACAGTGCATGGATCGTCGACGAAGTGGAGATTGCAGAATGACAGAGGAATCTGAGCTCTTCCAAGAAGATTTAGAACAAAGATAATGAGGGTAACCAAGATGCATAAGCAAATATAGGAGCAGATCATAATAGAGTTGGTTTGCATTGTTATGTTTGTTTTTCTAAATATTGTATTGAACATGTTTTCAGTCTGAGAAACAAGGGTGGTAGGGTGGTGCTAAGAAAAACATGTTGTATTCTCTGTACAAGTTGAATCCTGTACAAGTGGAAGTTGATGATTTCACTCAGTTGTAGTTGGAGAATGTTATTTTAGTGGGTGCTAGAAAAACATGAGGCTTGGTGCTCTCTACAAGAAGGATTTTGTAAAACTGAGGTTGCAGCCTCTTTTGAGTAGGTGCTCAAATAAAAATGAATATATTTCTGTCTCCATCATGTATGTGTAATTGATAATCTTCATATCTTCTGTTATACTTGCTGCATTATCATAACTATAAATCTGTAATCAGTAATAAGGGTTTAAATATTGAAAAATGGTTTAATCTTTGGAAATAACTGATTCACCCCCCCTCTCAGTTATTTGAGTAATTTCAACAACTAGGACAAGTCAACCCATGCTATAATCCTTTGTCAATGAAGTATTTTGTTACTCCTTGACTTGATGAGTCTGTACTAGTTGTGAACTTAAATGGAATTCTCATGTCCTTCTTCTTGGTTGTATCTAGGATAAGTGTTAAATGACATACCTAAATCTGAAAGACATGCAAAACAAATTTTTTAGAACCACAAGGTTAATGATATGGACAATAACTCAACAACAAGCACATCAAAAACTCCACTCGTCAATAGTTAGAAAAACTTAGTCATTTTCTCATAACAGTCCCATAAAATGCAAACAAAGAAAACAATTGTAAACTACTAATCAACACATTGTCATGAGGTACATAATTGGTAAGTTTAACAAGTATTAGGTTGAATAATGGGAAAAAAAATAGTGTTCTAGGAATGATTAGTTATGCAAAATGAATAAATAACTTAGGATCCCAACATACTTGAACTTAGAGGCTTTCATGACCTCATGCAAAAAAAGACAAAAAGTGAAAATAATGGCTTGGGTGTTGCCTACTACTTAGTCAACCTTCTTTCGATGATTCCTCTTTTTCTATTGCTATTTATTTTTCCTTCTTTGTCGTTGTTGTTGTCGGTTCTACTTTTATATCTATTGTTTCTATCAATTATATCTCAATTTTAGTAGTTGCTAACTCAATATTAGGCATTGTTGCAATGGATGACTCTGTCTTCGGTACTGTAGTTGTTGATGAATATGTTCTTGTTGTTTTTTCTACAAAGAATCCTTCCCTTGGTGTCAGGGACTTTGTTTTGGCTTCCTTTGTTGATTATGGTTCTTCCTTTTCTTCTAAAGACTCTGAGATATTGCTCACTCTTGGTGAATATAGCACTCTTTGGACTTGTAAAGCTACATCCTCCTTAATAACTATTTATGCAGTATAGCATTCAAAGCTTTGATCATAGGGAATGGGGTAGGTTTCTTTCTATTTTTCCCGATATCCTAAAAATTTCACAATCTCCTTCCATCAATGTCAATTTCACAAAACCTTCTAAAATAGGTAATATGATGTAATAAATGAAGTAACCTAAATTTTAATCCATTTAGTTGGTGGTGACCTTTCTAATACCTTCAATGTGGAATTCAACTATGCAGAGCCCATGCACTGAGCATGGTTCCTTTTGTTGCAATTTCTCTATCAATACTTTCAATACTACCTCTATGTGTCTTAATTCTTCTTACTTAGAAGTGTTGATAAGTGTGTTTCATTTTGTTGCAGCTTCTAAATGCCTTTTCTCTAGTATTATATGGGCAAGTGGAACTATTAAAGTAGGGAATAGGATGCAATAAAAGAGAAAACCTATATTTTGATCCTATCTAGTTGACAATGACCTTTCTAATACCTTCAATGTATAATTCATTTCTATAGAGAGTTTATCTCAGCCTAGGTAGTGACTGTCATTCCTTCTGTTGCAATTCCTATTTCAATGCTTCCAATCTTACCTCTATTTGTCTCAATACTCCTTCCTTAGAAGTGTTGATAAGTGTGTTTAATTTTGTTGCAGCCTCTAATTGTCTTTTCTCTTAAATTGGATGGATGAGTGGATATATTATCATCGAGATGTGATTCTTCCACACTTCACTAAGTCTAGACCCTCCTTTTATTTGTAGTTTTGTACTCAATTCTTCAATTCATATCACTTTACTACCAAAAATATGGTGCTCTCATTCTATAGCCAAGACATGAAGGCTCTCACCTACACGTCTCCAATGTAAAGGATTAGAGACCACCTTATTCTCCACTAAAGAATGTAGTTGTGTAAATATAATTCATAGAGATGGTTTCTCTTATTTGGGGTGATATTAAAGTATAATCCATAGAATTTACAAGGCTTGTGGACATCTATTTTTATCATTGAGCACAACATTCAATTTCTAATTTGTGCCTACTCTTTTAGGTATAATACATAGACCATTGTAGGGTTTATGCATGCTAGCGTCTGATTGGATTTCTTAGAAATTTCCACATGTGTATCTGCCACGACCTTTCCAGTAGTCTCTCGCATTTGGTTTAACACGTGTCCCTTCAATTTGATGTTCTCATTGTTGGCGTGTTCTAATTTCTCTTTATATTCAATTGGATACTCTTATAGTCTAAAAATTACCTAGTGGTGTTCATGGATTGAAATAATACCTTAACCCTTGGATATAGCTTTGAGCTTCCATTTATTGCTTCTTCTTGGGTGATCCACAATTGCCTCATAAGTACTTCAATTGAGTTTGTGGCTACAACATGCATTGGGTTTCTTACTCGTAGCCTAATTGAACAAGAACTTCTTACTCTTTTTGGTGTATTTTCAATAGGCTAACTACTAGTGCTCCATTTTACTATGGTTTTATCCACTAGCTAGCTATTGATATATTATGTTTCCTAAAAAATAGGGATCCTTGGGGAGAAATGGATTCCTCCTACTAAGAATAATTTGAAATTTTAATTGCTTCCTCAACTTGTGTTGAGCATCCTTCTTGTGCAATCCTTTGAACCTTTGATTTTGGATTCATTCTAGACTAAAGATACCTTCTATTACTTATTTTGCACCTTTTTTGCTACAGCTTGGTTTAGTTGTTCCCTCATCAACTTGGTGAAGTTTGGTAGCTTGTGGGATTTCTTAAATTGACAATAATGGGGTTGGTGTTATGGCCTATGAGGGTTCTCTAATAGGCCATGTTATTTCCACAATCCCCAAAAAACGACCAAAAAGCATATCCCAAGTGACATAAGTTTTTTTCTCCTTAGAGCATCAACAACCAAGATCTTAATTATTCCATAAAGGGCTACACCAGATTCTCTTCCTACCTATACTTTTACAACAATTTTATCAAATAACAGGGAAGTCTAACAGTCCTTTAATGGATTGAGTGCTCCTGCAATGTGGAACGGAAGGTTGACAAAATATTGTGCCAACCTTCACAGGAGATATATGTTATGATGCGCTTGGACACCTCATCCCATGGCCCTCGTATTGTGTCTCTTTACCAGTGTTGCGAATATCTTTGATTTCTCCTAAGTTTTTTGTTGTTGTCGATTTGTTCGTCATTTTCATAATTATCTAGCGATAAGTTTATTTTTTTCTTTATTCTTTTGACAATTCTCAATATTTTCCCTGATATTTCCGATAAGTTTATTTCTATACCCTCGGTGATATATTCCCCAACATGATATTTGCAACATTTCTCTTTACACACCCTTTCATGTGTCTGCTACCGTCTTTTTAGCATGCGAGAAACTTCATTTTAAATCAAAGGAGTCAATTTTTTTGTTAACACATTTCTCCCCTGCTATTAAAAGGAATTTTATGTCAACAATGACTTCCTCTATTACTTTGACTATCTACACATGAGATTTTGAGACATTTCCATGGATTTGCTAAGCAAAGTCTGCAACAATTACATCACTATGTCCATCAAGTTTTTCAAAGAAATCCATCCATCCAACTTGATAAAATATTTAATAAAATTTGAGTTGTTGTAGATTAAGTCTACATATGTTGGATATCTTTTATTTAAATCTCCACCCATTATTGTTGATGTATTTTGTAATTTACTATGTTTTGTAACCAATGAACTCCACTGCTATGCATTCCCTTTATTCTATAGCTACCTAATATTCGTTGTTCATTGCTACTTTCCTCTCTTTGACTGCAAATAAACAATATTACTATCCTATACAACAGTGTTATAGGATAATGTTCTACACTAACTCCTCATATGTGCAAAATCTAGTTCAAATATGGATGAACCTTCTATTTACATAATTTCCTATCCTTATTTGCAATCATTTGCACATCATCTTCATAGAAATTGACAATTGGAGCATTCATGCATGTGATTTGATAGTACAACATGGTAATGGAATTAAATTTAAGTCCTAATCCCTTGTTTCCATTTTAGTTATGGTATTTTCCTCCAAATTTAGTAGTGAAAGTTGACATGCAGGCTGGCGAAGTGTGGGTTCAACAATGTGAAGGTTACTAAAATTCAATATTATTCTCACGCCACAAAGGATGGAGACTACTTTCCCCATACTTGATTGACATTGTGAAATGGAGTTTGATAGTATGTAGGATTGAGGAAAGAGAATATAGAGGTGGCATATGTGTTTTTATAGCTTACATTGGTTAGTCAACATCATAAAAATGAGTTATATAGATATATACATAAGTCACCCTTTCCTCTAAGCTGTGTTGGGTATATGGCCTTGTATAGCTTGGTATCCTTCTATTATTCTTCAATTGTGTGTGAATTGATGAGATTTTGTTCTGCAATTGGAATGTGTTGTGACCTGCATATGAAACAACACTGTTTATAGTATTGAATTTTGTTTTTCTTTCTTTTTCTCTTTAGTGACAATTCACCAACAAATTGGTTTTCAAATTGTCACCATCATAAAGTATTAAATGCATTACTAATTACACATGCTTGTGATTTATAACTCAAGGGAGGTGGAAAGTTATTGATTCCCCTCCATTTTCATTAATTTCCCTTGAATTATGGTTGTGTATTTATTGGCTTGATTCTCTACTAGAAAATTGAGATTTCTTAGCACTTGATAATACAATATTTTATCAAATTTATGAGTTAAATTTTGTGTCCTTTGGATAAGCCTTCTCAAATGGGCATCCTTTGGAGTTGAGTTTTGAAACATATGACTTAATATTATAATTGAGTCTCCAGTGATAGTGCTTTATTTGACCTACAACTCTTTTAAATGACCAGATCTTGATAGAGAGCCATGATATATGCTTAGTTAATCGTTGCTTCGGTCAAACCCCACGGAAGGGAATTTTTTTGTATTCCTCGGGACCAACTATGATCCCCCTTGGATCCTACCCTACTCATACCAGCCCTTAGATGAAGAATTTATTATTGTAAAAGGGGGAGTTCCATTCTAGTCCCCTCTCTCATGATAATAATGAAATTACAAGTAATGGATTGAATTCCCATCACATGCTCTATCAAGTATCATCAAGGAGAAAATAATTTAAGTTCCTTCTCATGCAGGTTCATTACCCATGGTGTCATTGATGGTGTTCTCATTCTTTATCAATACTGATAAGCCTTGGAGAAACTCCAAATTAGATTGATTCTCATTGTAAATGAAAGACTTTTTAATACACAAACAAGAGTGACCTTTGTCCTTTAACTTCCAAAGGCACATGATTGTTCAATTCATTCTCTAGTAACTAAAAGTTAAATATTTATTTTATTTACAATAAAAAACCATAATACCTACATATTAGGCTTCTAACATTTTCCCTCTTATTGAAAGGGGTGTTTGTGAATCCAAGCATCTTTCTAAAATTTTCAAGTTTTTCTCTTTAAGCGCTTTGGTGAAGATGTTTGCAATTTATTCACTTGTGGAACAATGTCTCAAATGAATATTATTGAACTCTACATGATATAGAATCAGATGGTACGTTGTGTTGATATGCTTAGTTCAATTATGGAATCTAGGATTCTTGGCCAACTTGATTGCAGAAGTATTGTCAACTAGTAGAGTAGAATTCACTAGTTTCTCCTATAATCCTTCAAGTATCTTCTTGAGCGACACAATCTCCTTTGTTACTTCTACAACAACCACATATGGTTCCTCTATTATGGAATTTGTTGAAACACATTGTTTGCATGATATCCAAGAGACAGTTGTTGATCCAAGACTCATGAAGTAGCCTGAGGTATACACTCTATTCTCTTTGTCACCATCAAAATCAAAATCAAAATCAAAATATCCATTTATTTTGAATTCATCCACCGTAAAATATTTGAGTCCATATTCTTGAGTCACTTTCAAGTATTTTAAAACTATTTTTGCAGTAGGCCAATGTCCTTCACAGGGTTTTTGCATAAATATTGAAAGAAACCCATCAAAATACACACACACATATATTCTAGTGGTGGTAAGGTAGATAAGACTCCCTACAAGTTGTCTATACTTGGTTGCATTATCAAATTTCTTTCTTTCTTTTTATGTGAGTTTTAATTTTTTTCCATTGAAGTGGAGAAAGGGTTCCACTTTATCATGCCAAACCTATTCAACACCTTTCCAATGTACTTATTTCAGGATATGAATATGCACTTTGGATTCTGAGTCACTTCAATTCCCAAATAGTAGTGAAGATGCCCAAAATTTGTCATCTTAAATCCTTTCTTCAATTATTTCTTTATGGATCCAATACAACTTTCATTGTTCCCTATTATCAACATATCATCTACATACACTACAAGATATTCAATAGATCTTCCAATTTCTTGACTAACAATGTTGCATCACAAGATTAAAGTGTTTGAAATTCAATTTTAGAAGATGCTCAGTTAGTTTTTCATACCATGTGTGAGGTGATTGTTTCAATCCATACACAGAATTTATGAGTTTACATGCCTTCTATTTTTGTCCCTTCACAACAAAACCTTCTAGATAAGTCATGAAGGCATTCTCTTTCAAGCCTCCATTCAAGAAATTAGTATTCACATCCATTTCATGAAATTTCCATTATTTGCATCCATAGACACTAGAGTATGGATGGTGGCCCATTAACACGGATGAAAAAGTATCCTCATAGTAAATTCCTTCTTTATGTGCAAAACATTTTTCCACAAGCCTCTCTTTATGCTTGTCAAGTGAGTCATATTATTTGTACTTGTTCTTGTAGACCCAGTTGCAACCAATTGGTTTGGCTCCAAACGGAGGGTCCACCAACTTCCATGTCCCATTATTGATGAGAGAATCATAATAATTTTGCATGGATTCTTTCCACTCATCATGAGAAACAAGTTCTTCAAAGGAAGTTGATTCAAGGTTAGTATGTAAATTCAATTCACAATCGTATGAAACATCCATATAATCTACATCAAATGAATTGAATCATCTACATATCCTATATATTCTTGTCTTGTTGAACGTATGGTTCCTATCTTTCCAAATTCATCAAGATGATCACTTTCAAGTGTCTTCATGACCCACATTGGAAATTTTTGTGAGGGTCCAAGTCGCTCAATTGGCGGTGCTTCATTCTCTTCAAGATTCAATATTCCAATCCTCTCAAGCACATCATCCAATTGAAATTCATGTACTAGTGAAGTGGAAGGAACTTCTTCATGAGGGGGAGATGGTGTTGCAAAATAAGATTCCAAATATTGATCCAAGATAGGGTTCCCCCTTTCAAGGTGTGAAATCTCATTCTCAAACTCACAAAATTTATTTACATGGGAAAATTTATCTAGATGATCAAGCTACCTCTCAATAGTCTTGTAATTTTTATTCATTTCAAGAAAAATGTCATTTGATGTTGTTCACATGATGATATGGATATCATATTTACTTGTTTAATTGGTTAGAGTTTACATGTGATGATGTGGATATCGATTTTTGAATTGTTTATCTATGAGAATTGAATTGAATTTTTTTATATGATGGTATCAACATCGTATTTAGTTATGTGTTTAATTTTCTATGATGTCATCTATGACATGATGTGATGATATGGGCATCATATTGAATTGTTTTATTGATGATGATTATGTATCACGATGGTGTTATCATATTACCTTGTTTATATATGGTCATTGTTGATGTTGTTTTGATAGGTGTTCATTTTTTCAATTTGGATGGATGTTGTTAATTTTGTTTAAATATTTGTCATTCTAATTTGAATTGACATATTTGCTTAAGAATGTTATTTAGTTCAAATTCCACCATGGTTTTTATATAATTCATTACATAATTTCAATTAATAAAATTTGTTGGTGTCATTGATGTTTAAGTATCAATTACATTTTATCATTATACAAATAACTAAACAAATATTCAATTAGAGTTGCACAATAAACCCTAAACTCAATGCAACTTGTAACACTAATAGCAATGAATATTAATCGCATTTTCATACAAATAATATTTTAAAAGGATACAAATGAGGAAGAAAAATACATTTCTAATAATATCAAAGTGGACGCCAATCCCATTCCTAATGAGGACATTTTCAAGGTTGCTAATGAGGAAGCTAAATATGGTGCTAAATTGGTTGCTAATCTAGATGATAAAGAGGAGATTACACTAGAAGTTTACGCAGAAGCAAACCTTGAAAATATATTTGATGCTTAGGTGGTTGCAAACTCATAAATAGATTCTACATCAGATTCTATTTCCATCGCAAATGCCAAATTCCTCGTGAAAGTGCATGCTCCAGTTGACACAAAAACTTAAGGGAGGATAAAGTGGATGCTAAACCCATTTAAAATTCCTTCCCAACACTGTAGTGCATACTATTTCCATTGCAAATGACAATTTCCCTCACAAAACTGGACACTAATTCCCTCACATACAAAAAAAAATAAGGGGGGTTAAAGTGGATGCTCATCTAGATGCTAAATTTGTTGCAAATTTCTTTACAATGCTAAAGTGAAGTCTAAAATTGACACAAAAAAGGAAACTAAAATGGATGCAAAGTATGAAATGACAAATACCCTCCTCTTATGCATTGGGAACATGCAACACAATTGGGAAAAAATAAACTAAAAATGGATGTTATTGCATGGTTTTGTTGTAGTGTAAGGATGGGATGGATAATCAACTAGATTTGTAGGAGAGCAAAAATACAAGGAAACTCTATTACTTGATTTCATCATATATAAAAATCTTAATTGTAAAGCATCGAGGACAAATATTTTCAAAGGGGGGGACTATGCCTAATATTTGGGAAAATCCATATGTAAATATTAGGTTAGCCTAGTAGTGGGGCTACATGACAAATGAATCGTAACTAGTATAGATATTAATATACTTGTTTTTTTACACAATAGCTTATGATTATTGTGCTTGGATATATTTTGGTTAATTGAGAGTTATTATCCTAACGTATAAGGATTTATCATGTAAGTTGTCAATAATAATAACTTTAGGAGCTATGCTCCACATCAATATTGAGTGTATAATGTGTGTATCTAGGTTTATCATGTTTTATTGGATATTTGGTTCAAAAAAATATGGATGTGAGATATGGGAGCCAAATTTATCCTCAAAAGCTGGACTCGGATTAAAAGAGTGGGAAACACGCAATGAAAATCTTTCTCCAAACAAAAACAACCACTACATATGAAAATATTCTAGTGGAAATAGATTCTTGGCGGAACTAGGAGAAATAAGAAAGTTGATTTGATACAAACAAAAATGATAGACACGAACAACAAAAGGATACCATGCAAGATCAACAAAGGAGTCCTTACAAGAAGAAAAAACACATGGAAATTACAATTCAATATGTCATTGGATAGCTAGATTATAGTGGAGGAAATTTGCCTAATGAGGAGATGAAAATTCACTTACAAATGTGCTAAAACGATGTAAAATCGAAGAAAAATAGTAAAACGAGACAACAATATTACATAGACAAATTCGACCTAGAAATTTAAAGCAAAATACAAGAACATTTGAAAACAAGCATCCCTTACAGAGAAAACAAATATTTACCCAATTAAGAATAACATCCCATCGGTTAAGATGTGACACAAGAATGTGGAAAGAACCAAAGGAGGCATGGGAATGAAAAGTGTTAAGTGTGCATAAAAGAAGAGGTGGAGTCCCAACAATAATTCCTACTCCAATGTGAGGTGTATATCCACATCAAGGAGGGAAGAATAATAGAATATAGTAGTTGGGATGCAATATTTCAGGAATCATAGATAGAAGACACATAAAAAAAGGTATCGACGACCATGCGCTTTAGTGACAAGATGTTGTGAGCCAACGCAACCAAAGTCAACGATTCTCCTTAAGAGGCATGCCTAGATAAATAACATAGGGACTTTATCAATACCAACCTACAAGATATTGTAACGTATCCATACCCTACTTTTGAGGATTGAGGTATAATTCTTCAACTGTTGACAATCGGAATCATGATTATGGCACTTGGAAAGTATCCTCTTAACATAAATATGAGGAATATAGAAACTAATTTATTTTTCTTTATTTATTAATCACATTCTATGCCAATGAAAGAAGACATTATTGTTCTTCGAAGATACCATTCTAATATATCATCCTTCATAGCTTCAAGTATTCTTCATTTACAAATGGAAGGCTACAACCCCAGCATGGATAACATGACTCAACATGGGTAGCCATCATCAATCTATCATATTTATTCCTAGATTCATTAAGTTGGTAACCAATTATATTTAAAATCCAGTGTGGTGAATTCAATTACTATCTAAATCTATACTCAAATTCATTTTGGTACTTCTAATAGTTTTCAATAGATTATTATGAAACTATGTGGAGATATGATTGAAATAAACATTGAAAATACTTTCTACTAAATTCAATACCATAAATCTTGTAAACAAAATTATAATAGAAATATCACACATCGTGAAAAAAGAATATGAATGTACTTATCTATTGATTGAATATACCACCATGTTAGCACCTAGGATTACACCCTTTGGAACCTTACAGCCAATTTTGATCTTGATACTTTCATCCTTTGGTGGGAAACAATGAGGATTACTTGAGGTTTTTGTGGTATATAACTGTGAGTCATATTTCTAAGGACTTGATTCATTAGTTCATCTTTAGTGTCACTCAAAGTTCCAATTTGGTTGTGTCCATGTCATTTTTCAATTTGTTATTTTTAGATAGATATATGTATACTTTGCATGTGAGTGTAATGAATGTGAATATATAATATAAATAATAATAATTAAACAATAGTTAATTAAGATACATATGACCTAATTAAGGGGCATGACTATTCAACCACATGACCAATCCATGTGTATATATACCTACACGATGGTCATTGCAAAACATATCTATCATATTCTTGTACAATTCGTATATATTTGTCCTATATGGATTTATGCTTGTTATCCTTCTCATGTTATATTTTTTCTAGTAAATTAACATTGTTCATTTCATTGGTATTATAGTTTTATTTATGATCAAACCTTTGTCCATACTTTTATTAGACTTTGTATGATCCGACCTTTGGCCACTCAAAACTCTTAGAGTTTCTTCAACCTTTGGTCTTTAAACACATTTTGGTTTTTGGTCATTTTAATAGAGAAAATCTATTGAAGGAAAGATTATTCCACTATAGAAGATATCACTGAAGTCTTGTGGAAATAAATCTATGCTTAAAATTCTATATTTCACAAGAGAAGATAAAATAAAACAAATATGTTGTACATGAACTTTTCTTCATTTCATGATCATAAATTTTGTTGAAAAAGAATAACTCCATTGCAAGGGAAATCTAAAAGAAATTCTAAAGGAAGACAAAAACAAAAAAATTGAGAATTTGAATCACAAACCACAATTTTCTTGGAAGAATATAAATACATTGTAAACCATAGCGAATCAAAAGTTCCATAATGAGTGTTTCCATTGTAAAATCATAAAGAAATTCACTGCATAAATATTTAAAAATGTGCATGTTATTATCAGAGAAGGTAACATTGAATGACAAAAATGAAAGATCTGGAACTTTCAAGGAAGATTGTAATTATTCATTTTATCATCTATTCATTCATACTTTATTTATTATTCAATTTTTTTCTTATATGGATTTATGAATTTTATCCTTCTTATATTGGATATTTAGTAAATGAATTATGTTCATATTTAGGAAATCAACTTCATTCATTACATTTGGTATCAAGTGAACAAGGAACAAGCATTTGATAAAGAAATAATGATTGATTCGATTGAAATAAACAAGTCTTTAGACATGAAAAATCCAAGTCATGGAGACAATGATCAATACATATCCAATTGAGATCACAAATCTTAAAGATGCAAGTTCGGTTGAAGAAGGGATATCTTCAT
The DNA here is from genome assembly GCA_001517045.1 of Pseudotsuga menziesii. NCBI lineage: Eukaryota > Viridiplantae > Streptophyta > Pinopsida > Pinales > Pinaceae > Pseudotsuga > Pseudotsuga menziesii. The sequence continues at coordinate 113,269 of LPNX011113760.1, read as the reverse complement.
ACATTAAAGTACAAATGAATAAAAACCCAAGTGTCCTTGCCAATAAACATTTCATGATCAACAGAGCGATGCAAGTGTGCATGAAATACATACTACCAAAAGTTAAACAAGAAAACACTACGAATATGGTAAGGAAAAAGCAAGTTACAAGGACTATGTATCAACACCATAATCACAAAATTCGATTCCTTAACCAATCAATATATCAACATTGTTATAGATTGACCTATATTTTGAATAATATTCAGACCGAGAGAGTTGGGTCTCAAAGCATCCATCTCGTAAATCACAATACAACGGGTTCTTTCCAAGAACCATATAAATGTACAGTTTCATATAAGATCGAATTAGGGTGGGTAGACACTTTCACAACTCAACAATTCTTCCCAACACTTATAAGATATATCATATTGTCTCATCAACTATCATAGGGAAAAGAACATAGAATCATGAGAAGGAAATACTGACCAAAACTAGAGATAAGTATTTTCCATAATTATGCTTTTAGGACAAAGTATTTCTTAAGATGAAGGAAATGTAATGAATGTTAATATAATAATAATTAAACAATAGTTAATGAATAAACACATGACCTAATTAAGGGGCATGACTATTCAACCATGTGACCAGTCAATGTGTATATATATAATCATGGTGGTCACTGTAAAGCATCTCTATCATAGTCATATTGTTATTATATATTTTTCCTATATGGATCCTTCTTATGTTTGATTTTCTTTAGTAAATGAAGATTGTTCATTTAAATAAGATTTTGTACTTCAAAAATGATTTTTAGTGTATGCAATATTGGCAATTAGACATAGAGATGCATGTAGAGAATCCTATCAACTTGCACGTTCCATGCATTTGATTTTGTGGTACTTTTATTTTAACATGTGGAGCTACAATGTTTGCATGTCTATTTTGAGGGAATATTCTTGCTTTCCAATTTCATATGAATCTAATGATCCTCTTTTCAATGGTGTGCAAAGTTTCATATAAATTACGATGGCATGCAATATCATGATCATGATGCCATGTAGAGTGTTGGGAAGAGGGTCACCTTGTGGTTGTTATCTTCCCCCCGATTTAACTCTATTATAGTTGGGAAACATAATTCATCATTGGAAGTTCTCTCAATACTAAACACCTAGGTATAACACGACTTTGACATAATTGATAAGAAGGAGTAAACATGAATGTAACATATGTGATAACATAGATAAAGAGACATGGAAAAATCCATCTTCTCAAAGAAAAATGAATGAGCAATGATGGAAGAGTATTCAAGGTGGAGTATGAAATGGGAGCTCCACTAGTTAGAGGAACCATGGCTCCAAAAGTAAAAAAAAACTTGGTCTCATTTGTCCATTATCTTCACTAAATATTACATGCAAGTGGAGGATATCAAGAGTACATTACTAAACCATAATGGACACAAAAATCATGGATGTTTTTTTCATCTTTTCCCATTACTACACACAAGTGGAAGATGATATGAAAGATAATATTGGAATATTGGGAACAAATTCATTCATAAACTCTCATTTGCTACCCCCTATTGTTACCTCTTGTTGGTTCATAGCCCCTTTGTTTTCCTAACAAGTAATAACCATGTGCACGTTTATTTTTATTTATCTTCCAATTTGTCATACAGGAACTTGACACATCAAGTATTAGGCCTAGCATGTTAAACTATGGGAGCAACTTAGAAAATACCCTTAAGTCTATGATTTATCTAATCAAACATTGGCATTTGGTTCCTTAAAATGAATCTTAAAAAAAAAAACTAGCCATGCACAAGAAACCCCTAGAGAATTCATTGTCATCATGCAATAACCAGGATAAACTGTTGACATAGATTATAGTACACCTAACCTAGCAAGGATATCAAGTATTAACATATCACAGAAATAGATAACCTAGGGACATACCCCTGAGACCATTTATTTACAATTCATCACACTCAACCACTTGAGTTAACCCGCTAAGACACTTTCTTAATAGAAAACTAAATAGAATGTTTGTATCATTTGCAAAATATTTACAAACTTTATCCACATGGATCAACACCTAATAAATAACCATGACCTTATTTATTTACATAATATGATTAAATATAAACTAGGAAATGAAACCGAAAATATCACAAATATTGTCTCTTCCTCTTCTCCCTCCAAGGCCCATTTTTGGATCTGAAGCTGACATAGTCTTCTTGAAACTACCACGTGGAACAATCTGATTGGCCCACACGTTCCCAATCATCTGTCAATGAAGCATATGGATGTACATGATGCAACGTGCCTTCCAACTATGTGTACAACTTTCCACATGTCACGTCATGATCAATCCATGTATTGTACAACTGTGACATCACCCTGCTGACAATACTGTAGACTGGACTGCCATGTCACTATACAATCAAGCACCTAAGTTGCCACGTTTCTCTACAAACATACACGTGCCACCCTTTCAGTGGTACCACATGTCCGTATAGAATTCCAAGTCACCCTATAAACCAGTTGTATAACCTTCCATGTTTCTTCCAACGAGATTATTCAGATGCCACCTCAGCACCTACCACATCACTATACGAATGCCACGTCATCTGAACGAATGACATGTGGCACTTTCGGACTAGTCCAATTGGGTGCCAAATCATCTGATTATGGGTGACACATGGCAATATCTTGTGCTTCTATGTCAACATGCTAACGTCATCAGGTTCCATGTCAGTTGTACGAACATACCATGTGTTAGCATGTGGGTCTGCCATGTGGCAGGCCTAATTTTCCATTTGTTTCATGCTTTTCCAAAACTTCAGAGTGTGATATCTTTCTCATTCGACGTTTGTTTGAGGCAATTCAAACGTCGTTGAAATGATCTCGCTAATCCCTACGCAATGGTGTCATCTGTTTTATCATTTCAAATTGGTAATTTCTGAGGGATCATAGACCCTCTTAGATCATTCCTCCCCACTGAAGAGATTTTGGACCTCCAAAAGTACAAATCAATCAACAAGTGAGGGTAAATTTCCCTCACTCTCCTAATCTCCATCTACTTTGATTTGCTTGAAAGTATGTCTTTAAGAGAAACTCAAATATACTCCACATCACCTTGATGGGAGGTTTGGTTCTTCTGTCAAAGATAACATATTCCTACAACTCATCCAAGTACTCAAGATCAAAATCATCAAAACTAGGAATTTGAACATCTTCATTATCATCCATAATCATAGGAGGTTCATAATGTTTCAAATTCTCAACAATCACTACTTAATACATATGCATATAACATGGAAGATCTAAACAAAAATCATTAGTACCAATCTTTTCCAAAATTTTGAAGGGACCATACCTTATTGGTTTAGGATTTTTACCTTCACCTGTCATGATTTCCCTATTGATGTATAACCAAACCTAGTCACCGGCTTGAAAATGATGATCTACCTAATGCTTTTCATGCCTTTCCTTGTACTTGGATTGGATCTTCTATAATTGTTCATGCACTTCTTGATGTACCTGCTTGATATTTTGAATGAAACTTTGAGCTTTGTCAACATCATCCTGTCCATTCACGTTACCTTCTTCCCCGAAGGAAAATTCCATAGGTTACTTAGGAAAATATCCCAAACATAATTCAAAAGTAGTTTTTTTAGTAGAAGAATGCATGGCACGATTGTAGGCATGTTGTACATAATGTAGTTTCTCATCTCACAACTTAGGATGTTTACTGCAATATCACCTAAGCAAATGTACCACTGTTATGTTTACAACCTTTGTTTGTCCATTTGTCTATGGATGGAAAGCAATGTTCATTTTAAGTTTAGTTTCCATCAACTCCCATAAACAATACAAAAAATTCCCAAGAAATCAAGAGTCTCGATCAGATGCAATAGAATTAAGAAGTCCAAAATGAACCCAAACATGACTAAAGAACAATTGTGTTGTTTGCTCAATTGTGAATTGCTTCTTACGTGGAATGAGAATACAAATCTTACTGAACCTATCCACCACAACCTACAAGTAATCATGACTTGATCTTGACATAGGAAAACCTCCTACAAAATCCATGGATACACTTTCCCAAGGTTGGGAAGGTAACAGTAAAGGTGTATACAAGCCCAACTTCACTAGAGGTCGATACAATATCTTTGCAATTTAGATATTGTTTTTTCTACCCCATAATGAACATAAATGAGTGATGTATGGGCCTCACTAATCACAGTAATTGTTTCATCTATGGGTATACAAACGTTTCCAAGATGAGACAATAGATTGTTGTGCACATGATAGCTCACTTCTTCATTATTATTGACATTAATGAGAGCTTTATACACATCCTTAAAATCATCATCCTTAGCATATTGTTTTAACAAAACCTTCATAAGCTAAAGAAATATGTTTTGATCTTGTGGATGCATTGATTATTGGTCTTGATAACATGTATATAACTTTGTTATGTATGGTTTTTAATATATGATTATCAAATGAAATTGTTGTAAGAAACCCATCCAATGAAAATGCCTTGATTGTTGTAGCTTTGTTGGTGATTGAAAACACGGTAATGGTTGATGATCTTTGTGTATTATTGTCTCCTTTCCCATTTATGCCTATGCTTCCATTTTTTTACACTTTGTACTAAAGCATACAAGTCAAGAAGTTAATGAAGAGACATGTTCTTTTATAAAGTCACATTGGTTTTGAAAAGTAGTGTTATTTCAAAACACACATAGCTATTGGAGAGGTATATATAGAGGAAACATATTCATTCAGATGTCTGTCTCGGTGGATCATTATTAATATCTTGGTGGATATTCTACCGTTGATATGGACCTTGTGTTCATACAAACATATTGGTGTCTATAATCAGGTTGGAGCCTAAATGAGGATTGGATTCCTCTTTACATGCTGGGTCATGTATGCAAACTGGGTTTTGCAGGAAAGTTGAATCTTTCCAGGAATGTTGGGTCTCTCCATCTAGTTGGGTCTAGATAAAATTATAATTTGTAAACAAGAATTTTATTCGATAAAAGAAATTGATATTGATATTTATTCTTCGTATGTATATTTATGTTCATAATATATATGACTGATTAGATTAAGTGATTTGGAAAGATATTTTTAAAAGTTTTAAATAGAAACTAATTCANTTGATATTTATTCTTCGTATGTATATTTATGTTCATAATATATATGACTGATTAGATTAAGTGATTTGGAAAGATATTTTTAAAAGTTTTAAATAGAAACTAATTCCCCCCCCCCCCCAAGTGTCTGAGACCTGTTTCATAATTGTACATATAGGAGAATTCGAATGCTAAAGATAGGATTCGAATATACCAACTCAGACTGGCTAATGTGATAACTCAATGTGGAAAAAATCATCATTGGAGCTCACTAGTTTAACCTTGGATGACTAATTCAGTTCACAATCAGTTAACTGATGAGGTAGGTGAACAAAAGGCGCCACACTCCCTTGAATCATGAAAACAGATGCTAAGGTTATTGGCAGTGAACTAACTAGTGGCAATTAGAGCATAACTAAACATGACTGACTACATACCATAGTGGAATAAAGGTGACTGTTGGTGCCACTCAGAGAGGGTTCCTAAACTGTAGGAATTGGCACCAATGGCACAAAAAATCATGTTGGCACCAAAACTCAAAAGTGTATATGACTCCTCGGCATGTCCTTGCATACTCTAGTAAAGTGATAATGACCTCCTAAGCTAGGAAAAATAGACAAATATAATATGTGGTCAAAGGGAGGATTATTAATCCCAAGAACATGATCCTTCCAAGTATGACAAAAAAAGAAAATGTCATCTAAGTACACAATGAAAAAATCATCAATAAAAGACCCGAAAACATCATTCGTCACTCGCATAAATATCGTAGGAGTGTTGCATAAACCGAATGGCATCACTAACCATTCAAATAACCCATGCTTGGTCTTGAAAACATTTTTCCACACATCGTTCTTTGCAATCCTAATCTAATGGTAACCACTTTTCAAATCCAACTTAGAAAAATAGACAACATTTTTCAATTGATCTAGCAAGTCGTCAATTCTAGAAAGAGGGTAATGATTCGTTATTGTGATCATTTTCAGTGCTCAAAAGTCTACATGCATCCTCCATGCACCATATTTCTTATGAACCAATACAATTGAAGACCTATACAAAGAAGTATTCGACCTTATGACTCCCTTGTTTTTTTTATAACAAAAATAATAAAAGTATATGTATTAAAAAGGGTTGTGCACAACCATTCAGTACAGATCTAGAAAAATTATGAGAAAAAGAGCTGGAAAGGAAGATCTACACAAACCGCCAATAGAGTTGTGTTGAGGCCTGGAAATTCGCAGGTGACAACAGCAAGGGATTCTCCCCAGTCAACGTTCCCAATTAGCCCGTGACTGTTTGGTGTAGGGAATTCGTCCGGTTTGCGGTCCGGCTACCGTAGGTCAAGTAACAAAAATAAAAGGTTTTATCGGTTGTGGCCCGATCCACCGTATATATTTTTGTATTTTTTGACTTAAAGTATGATATGTAAGTGCCTATCTAACATGCAGACTTGATAAATAATGCCATGAGTATTCACAATGTGATGCGCAGGTTCTTACCTCTCGTCTTAAAACTCTCAAGCATCTAAATCACACACAAAGTAAATCTAACTACCTACCTATCCCCAGGGAGCCAAATTATAACCTATTAATGAGTAATGTATATTGTGCATGCGTTATAAAGAGAAAATACAGATAGCTGGTATTTCTTCCCACAAACACATGAACAATTAAAGATATTTAAACAATCAGATAGCCAATTGCTTATGAACAATATTCATTACTCATGGTGATAATTTCACAGAATAAACCAGAAATCATTCAAACAAGAACATAGGTCCTAAGAGTCAGAACGATCTCACAGTTAATGGACAAAAGCTGAAAACGAAATAGTTCATCTTCAACCAATCCATAGCATAACATTCGAACATCCCACCAAACTTTCTCTGACAGGCAAAATAGTAATTCTTTATTGCAAAAGGAAATAGTTCTTCTTACAATATCTCTTCACTAATCTAACTGGGAAAAAGTCATTTTTTTCCTCTAAGTCCTCTATATTTATACAAAAAGAATAAGACTGTTGGGCTACCCACAAATAACTCTTGGGCTTCCCCAACTCTTCGTCTCCCAAAATTTACTTTCACTAAGTGTTTACAAAATTACAACATATTGCAAAAGTGAACAAATGTTCATGATGAGGGCCTCGCTTGATTATTTAGAAATTTCTTCCACGTCGAAGCTTCCGAAGCGATACTTTCAAATTCAGAAGGTTCCAAGAATCGAATATTTATCTCGAATTTTGCAGCCTGGTTCTTGATGGCTTCGATTTTGGCTGCACTCAGGCAAAATTGATCTTTTAATAACTGCACACTGACTGCAGAATGATTTACCTCATTCCTTAAGGTCTGTTCATCTAAAGCCTTAATGTGTTGTCTTCTTCTTTCATCCTCTTGGTACCTTTTCTGCAAAATTTCATAAACAGGCTGTGGTCCGGAAAAGCATCTATTCTTTGTTCAGCCTCTACCTGGCATCGGTTATAAGTAATTAGGAGTCTTCTAAAGAATTCTGTACATGCCCCTTTTGTCTTTCTAACAGCCTTCTTGAACTCCTTGGCTGTGTTGATGGCAAATTCCAATAAGTCATAGTCCTGCCTAAGGGCCTGTTGATCCTTTGAGGGTAGCTCTGCAGGAGCTTCTTCATTGGTTTCTAGTCTTTCCATCCTTGTTGTCAGGACTTCCATGATGTCCTGAGATCGGTAAACAAAATATGAGGAGGTCTCCAAAATCTCCTCCAAACGGCTGTCTATCTGCAAAACCCTGCATCTTTCCTCCTCTATAGACACCTACAGCTGAAGCATCTTGGCTCTTCGTGCTAGCACGTGTTCTTTGAAAGGTTGGAGATTAACCTGTTGTTCTTTGGCTTCCTCTAAAGCTGCTGTTAGTGAGGTAATCTGCTGTTGAAGTGTTTCCTCCTGTTCTTGAGATTGCCTCTCATTTTCTTCCAAGGCAATCTTCTGCAACTCTAGATCTGCTATCCTTCCTAGCAGCTGTTCCTTCTCTGCCCTCAACTCTTGATATTCCTGTTGTACTTTATCTAGACATTCTTGGGCAGTCTCCATCAATTTTCTCTCTATTTGGAGAACCCGAATTTCAGTCTTTGAAGACTTGATTTCTCTTTGTATGTCTTCAAATTTTCTTTTTAACTTATTGTTTTCTTCCCTTTCCTTTCTCAGTGTATCTTTTAATTGAGCGGAAGACTTCTTTGACCGCTCCAGGTCGGTCATTATTTTATCTACATTGTCTTATGAAGCATGGATTAATGTAGCCCCTGCTCTGATAGTGAACCTGGGGTCTCTGTCTGTCCCGTATACAATGGTTGTATCATTTATCATCTTAACGGACAGCCCCCCGGTTTCAACCTTCCTCTCGGTTCTCTTTACTATCCTTTTATTTTCTTTATCATAAAAGATAGTATTAAAATCAGGCACTTCTTCCCCTTTCTTCTCTTCAAAGGGGATGAGTCTAAGGGTGGGGACCATAGACTGTCCTGGTGGGATGACAACAGGTACTTCAGGGTCTTGAATGTCGGGGTTTTCCACGTCCTGGGTCTGAATGTCTGTTGCTTCGGAGGTTGATTGTTCTGTCACTGTTTGGGTCAGCTTCATCTTCTCTACCTCCTGCTTCTTCAGCTCCTCATCTAACTTCCTTTTTCTCTCTTCTTCTTCGATCTTGGCAGCTTCTTGTGCCTTTTTGGCTGCCTCTTATGCAGCTCTTCTTTTCTCCTCCTCCTCTCCCTTTAGCCATCCTTCAGCTTCTTGGGCCAATCTTTGAGCTTCTTCGTTTCTTCTCCTGGCTTCCTCTTCCTTGGCCTTGGTCTGCTCGTCCTGTCCCTTTCCACCTTTAGTGGTAATTTTATTTTTAAATCTTCTCCTTAAAGCCGTTATGTTTAGAGCACTACGAAAAATGGACTCTTCTCTGTCCCAATGGATGGTGTACTCAAAATGGACATTAGCCTCCTTGCAGTGCTCTACAACCTTATTACGGGAGTCATTCCTGTGGAATGGCATCTCCCCAAAATGGAACTTCTCCAGCTCCTTTACGAATTCATCGGCCTTCCTTACTCTAGTGAACTTGTAACTCCCTAATCTGAAAGGCAAAGGTGGGTATGCTGCCTTCTTATGTTCGAACAAGAAACTTCCCATGCCATCTAGAAATACTTGCCTGACTGCCTCTTTGTGAATTACATAGTCTGTGGCATACTTCGGCAGCAGTGAGGGTGCTCTAGAGCCTCCAAACATTCTGAAATAGAGCCCATCTTCAGTCAAGTAATAATCGGCATACTCTTCAATCACCTGCAATGCCTCCTCCGACATGCAGTCACATTATTTTAAGAAAATAAGGGTATACAATGGCATAATGAAATGCTCACACACCTCCCTGTAATGACTGTGGTATTTATGGGCCCATAGTGGCTTGTATGCTGAGTAGATGGGTGATCTTTCCCTGTCCCAGATGCATCTCAGGTTAGGGAAGGGTTGATTGCAAAGTATGCAATCCATCAGTATGGAGCTCATATAGAACTCTGATTTCTTTTGGGACACCCCTCCTAATGCTGATGCCATGCAGGCCGAGAGGCTATTGGACACAATATTAGCCCAATTGAAAATGGTCCTCTGTGTTGCAACATAAAAAATTATTCGTACCCACTCTAATTTAAATCTTCTGCCATGAGCTCTCCCAAAATCCTATTAAGCATCAAGGCGATAAACCGGTAAGGGGTTCTTAGGCTCGAGGTGTCATATTCTCCAGTTGGCCTGGTTCTAAAGTTTTTTCTAGGCGTGAGCATCCTTTTGAGTGTCTCAACTAGATCCATCCTGATGCTTTTCAGCCAATCTTCAGTTAGATATGTTTGTGCTTCTGGCAAGTGGTAGGCCAGGGCTACATATCCAGGGCTGTAGGAAGCATAACCCTATTTATCAACATTCTCCAGAATCATGGTGGTCACGTCTGCCCTGGGAAAAATCCACCCAATCACTTCAGAGCATAGAAAAAGTTCAGGTCTCGTAGCAATCTTTATTAATGAAGACCTCTCTATGTTGACATAGATGTTTTCTTCCTCGAAGCCTATGTCAGGCACCTCTCGGCGCGTGATCAATCTGTAGATTTCTCCCCACTGATATTCCAGCTCTACACCGATTATGCATTTGGTGTCTTCATAAATATAATCCACTCTGGTGATGACTTCGACGTCAGGTTCTTCTTCGACTGCGGGAGCCTTCTTCTTTTGACGCTTAGACATTTTAAGTTTCGATGAATTTCCCTGCCATGTACAGAAAGGTATTTTAGGTTCTGCTAAGTATTTTTCGGACAATTTTACAGATTAAGATAACAATATAAAAGGTTTTACCTTGTCTACATCAAACATGACTGCAATTAATAAAAAATGAACAAAATTCATTCAACAAATGCTCCTGCCCCAAAAACTAGAACCAACTTAGTCCAACAAAGATTGAGTGTGGGAAAACCAGGTCTACATCATAATTGAAACAATCTTGAGCTCTCTGTGGGCGCCATGACTACTACATTATGCAGAACACCAGCGGTGCTTACTTTAGCAACTCAAAGGGGCGCTTCAGGAGATCGCACTATATATGTGCATTCTACGGTCCATCTTAGGCTAGGCGATGCTATACTACCCGAGACCGGTTCGGGTTCGAATTCGACCGTGAACCGGGTCACTCTTAAACAGCGGACTGAAAAAAATGAAGAGGTCTTGGTTTGAAAGATGCAGGTGACCGGACCAGTGGAAAAACTTCACCATTCCCCAGGCAAACCACGAAAATCCTCTCCGAATGACCAAACATAAAACGGGGCAAACTGGTGCAGACAACGTAACGGCCGTCTGCGCCAGTTTCCCCAACCATCAAGTGCAGGGTAAAAGGCCATAATGGATGCTAAAGAAAACACTCCACAGGCTACAAAGAATTCCCCTACTAACAGTCATGCTACTTGCCCCAGCATATATACATGTCACGACGGGAAACCGAGTGAAAACCCTAACCGCGAAAATAAACAATTAAAATGTCCAGTCGAACGGAATGGGATAATGAGTACAAGAGCCTACCTGGCACTGCTACGCGACTGGCGGGAGGAAAACCGTTGAGTTTCGACGGCGGAGCCACCTAGGAATGAGGGTACCGACAGCGGGGTCCTGGTTAGCTTGAGCGAAAACGACAGCGCAGAGACAGTCCAAAATAACAATAAAATAATAATCTACCCGACCCCATATATATTTATCCCCGGTCAACCATACTCGGCGGGAGAAAATCATCGGGCGGTAAAAAAACACAGGATCAGAGAGCACATCAACATTGCCTCCCGTAACGTCGGGCGATGAAACAGCTGGGAGAAATGCCAAGGCATCGGAAAGAAACCAAAAGATACTTGCATCAAAGCTCGCAATATTAAAATGTCGGAATGATAGAAGGATGAAGAGCCGCAACTGCGGAAACATAAAAGACATCAAGTTTCGCAAATGGAAAAATCGGAGGAAAAAACCAAAATAACTTTAACCAAGAAAACTCGGTTCCGCGGAAAAGTAAAATCAAACCACCGGAAAGACAACGCTTTTCAAAGCCACAACGACGGACGCCGAAAAATCAAGGATCAATGAAACAAAACGGCGGGATCGAAAATGTTAAGGTGATGTGCTATCCGTAACTGCGGAAAACTTAAAGACAATATGTCCCGACGGGATTCCAACCGACAACCGATTTAGATGAATAAGTGAATAAAGGCATCGGAGAAAAACGTTGGACTCAGTTTCTTATTACTCCTCCGCAATGGTGGGCGTGCATGTGACTAAACTTCTGATTTGAACATCAAAATGCTTCTGACGGCAAGGTAAAGATTAAAACAAGTAGTGAAACATTCGGGCATAAAAAATAGTCTCTCTGCGGAATATCAAACCAAATCAAAAAGTCACACACAAAAAATAAGTGAAAGGAGGGTCCCGAAATTTTTTTGAATTTTGGGAAAATGTTGCAGCTGCAACAAGTTGGTATCCCACAATTTTTTTTAAAGAGTTCCTGCTATTAACTATGACTAAGGAGGAGTAAATTTGAACAAACTAATGATTTAGAAATATACAAAAAAACATAGAGTGAACAAAGGAAATTATTTTGGCTTTCCTAGAAACCCCACAGACTGGATGAATGATATGTCTTCCATTGGCTGAGATTCTGCGCTGGGAGAATCATGGTAGTGGCTACATTGATTCATCTAAACTAGCTTCTGCACTTCATCCTTGATAAAATCCACAGTTCCCATTAGCTCCTTGAGATATATGTCATGATCATCGATGCAGGAATCGTGGCGGCCAATCTGGTTGGACAAGAACTTGATATCAGACCAAATGCTTAACATATGAGACCATGTTTCTATTATATTCATCACCCACTACTACCAAATCAGAGAGTCTGTGCATATGCCTCTTGAGGTCATCCTGCCATGCCTTGAGAGTATAATAACTAGAACCTTTGCCTTTGTTTTCCATGGTTAGGGATCCTATTCGAACTGAGAGAGACGAAGTCAGATCCTGAAAAGGGGGGATCCTGGAGAGCGACGACTTAACAGGAGATTGAACATCGACTGGAAACGCTGAGCCCTTATCGACAGAGCCAAAATGAAAATGAGGCAAATGGAGGGGAGGGTCCCAGGTAATACGGGGAGCCATAACGCTTGTGTAGTCTTTCATGAAGGAGTTGGCACACATAGGAGGGGAGGATAGGTGATAAAGGCATGACAAAGGAGGAAGAAACATGTCCAGCGGGAGAGGGCACATAGAATGAGGGCGCGTAGGGCAAGGCTAAGGAGAGGGAGGAATATTTAGTAGGGAGATCCGGTCAAAGATTTTTTTGCAATTGATGGAACCTGTTGAGTATCCCGCACACATATTTAGGATAACTTGACGGGAGTCACTAAAGACAAGAAGGTTTAGGATAGATCCCCAATATATTATTTCAAGACCGTGAAAAAGTGCCATCCATTCTTCCTCATTGTTCATCTTGTTCCCACGGCCCCAAGCGAAAGTATTCACAATGTTTCCACCAAGGTAAAAAATGACCCCTCCCGCACCTGCCTCCCCACCTTATGAATCCCTTGTTGAGCAAATCTTGAACCTGCTTTTTTATCTCCGCATTCTCTATCACGGATGACCTCTACATGCCAATTTTAGGAAGAGGAGAATCCTACTGCAAACAAATATAATGTTCAATCTCCCTCTTAGGAGGCAACCCCTTAGGTTCCCGAAATACCCCATCATAATTAAAAATGGTGTCAAATAATGCATGGTTAGGACTTGGATCACAACCTGCAAGAGCATCAGATACATATTTCTCTTTCAGTTTAATAAACATAAGAACAAAATGTTAAATAGCATTGACAAGTCTCTTCATATATCCTGTACTGATTAAAGAAATATTATTCTTCATTCGGTGAGCTCTAACAATATATTCAACCTTGTCCTTGAAAATGTGATACTCATTTTCTTCACGATAAATTATAGATTTTATATTATAAAAATATGGGCTACCAAAGAGTGTTTTGCATGTGTTGAAAGGGACAACATCCAATACAACCTCATCAATAAACTTAGTAGTAATTACAGTTTTAAGTGTACATTGTCTAGTTACTCACAATTGAGTCTCATTTTGTACCCAACCCAAAGGGTAAGGCTTCTTATTAGGTTCAGTCTATAATCTCACCATCATAACAATAGATTCGGAAATCAAATTAACTTGAGATCCGCTGTCAAACAAAGTATCTACCTTTGTATGCTTCACTGTGACCCTAATGTGGAAAATCTCATTTATTTTCTTATCATCATTTTCACACAGAGGAGATTGAATAGAACTTCAGCTAGAAGATGATATACCTTTACTTCTCATTGCAGTGATTCTTGTCTCATCTATTGAATCAAACCCGAGGCTTTGTTGCACTATAGCATCATTCTTTTTCTTCCCCTTGTCCTGGAACTTCTTTGATAGTACCTCAGGATGCAACTTCCAACACTTAGCCTCCACATGCCCTTTCTTACTGCAATGAGGACATGTAGGTTTCTCCGCCTCTTTCTACACTATAGTTGTCTTATTACCCTTGTATTTTCCTTTCGACTGCTTCTCAAACTTAGGTGGTTTCGTGTACACATTCTCCATACCATGTTTCCATTTTATGGCTCTGAGATGAGTAGCTTGTAATGAATCTTCGTCAATATAAGTAGGATTAAACATCAAAATAGTATGGTGAAGATAAGAATGCAAACCACTAATGTACTTAAGAAGATTTTCATGAGTGTGTAATGGATTTCCCAATGCTAAATACTTTTTCTTAAATTATTGTGTATAATCCTGGACATTTTTCCCTTTTAATTGTCTTATATGTATCTATTCAATCATAGATGTTTGAGTATATGCCAAAGGATAGAATTGTTTTTTCAATGTAGAAATAAATTCAACCAAAGAAGAAATGATTTTACCATGTTGTATCAGATCCACTTGAGTTCGACTCTCCCACCATATTAAATTTGTACCACCCATGCAAAGAGTAGCCAACTGAATCTTTGTAGTGTTTTCTTTGATCTTTTGTACCCTACAATAAACTTCTATATGTTTGATCTAGTTATCCAACTTTTTCGCATTCAATTCTCCATCATAAACACAAAAATCAAACTTAACATCCAATTTTAATAACAGTAAATCATTAAAATGAGAAGGTTTTTAGAATGTTTATCCTTGGAAGAATGTTCATTGGCATCATCAGTAGATGATGGTCATGGTGGTGGTGGTGAAGAAGGTCCTGAAGATCCTTCACCTTCACCTCCTCCTTTAGCATGAACTAAGGATTCACCTTCTCCAACATTTCGACCCCTTTGATATAAATATTTAACTATATCCTTCATTGCACAGAGTGTAGCCATAACTTCCTTGGGGTTCATGGGAGGTCTCTCTCGCTCATTACCCATGAATGACATCTCACATTTACGAAATCCCCTTTAGATTTCTGGATTGAAACTTGCAAGCTTCCCTTCATGTCACTTTAGTTGATCTCTTGTAAGCATCCACATGTCAATCCTGCTCTGGTACCACTTGATCAAAAAATGTTATATTAGCAATCCAACCATTAGTCCTTCATTGATAACAAATCTTTTTCAGTTAACAAGATCTTTAAATTAACAGTGCATCTTGCAATGTTATGTGATTAGCTTCACTTAACTAAACAACTTTACTTGTGGAGATCAACTTGCATAATCCATTTATCATTGATGAATTGTGGAAGATAAATAAGAGATAATGAGAGAACAACTATTAACAAAATAACACCAAAAATTAATAACATAGTTCACCAGACCTTGGCTACGTCTCCAAGTCCACTCCCAACAGTGAGATTTCTCTTCATTAATCTCAAAATGTTGAAATAATACAAAAGAAAGACTTACAATTCAACTTATGAAATCAACTTTCAATTTTGTAACTTAGAAACAAAAACAAAAACCACCACTAACTTCTACAGGAAATTATGAGACTTTAGAGTATAAAGTATGTTATACTTGGCTTGGCAACAAAGGCTCTGAAGATTCCCTTCATATAGCTTTCTCCAACTGAGAAACAGAGGTTGGATTTGGACTCCTCTCGAAATTCTGAATCATTTGAGTATAAAGTCAACCACCTTTGGCTCTAGCTCTCGAGACCCCCCTCTGGCACAAACTTCAATGATGTGCTAATATGTTTTGTACGTTCTAACTACCTCGGTTTTGTGCCCATCTCAAAAAGTACACAAGATTTTAAATGGGCGGGTTCTGCCAACCATGGCCCAACCTTTGGTCCAACTACACCTTAAAACTCAGCGTCTTGGTAGTATGGAGTCCGTTAGCTAGCTTGTTAGGTTGTTAATCGGGTTGTTAGGGGTTCAAACCCAACGACCCCTCCCCTTTATACACATTGCATAATAAATATTATATATATGGTGTTGGCTGGCCCCTCTCTAGGGTCCATTTTTTGGATTCCAGAGTGACAGAATCATCTTGAAACCGTCACTTGGCACCATTTGATTAGCCCACATGTGCCTAATCACCTATGAATGAAGTGTACAAATGTATGGATTAATGCAACGTGTCTGCCACGTCAACCTGGAGATTGTGCGTACAACTTGCCATGTGTTGTGTCAATATTGGTCCACGTATTGCACGACCACATCACCCTGTTGATGATGCTATTCACTGGAATACCACATCACTATATGTTCAACCACCTCAACTTCCACATCATTGTACAAATAGCCATATGCCACTCTTTAAATGGTAACACATGTCTGTACATCATGCCACATCACCCTTCCAGCCGATTATATGGCATGCCACATGTCTATGAACTGGATTGTATGGAAGCCACCTCAACAGCTGCCACATCATTGTACAGATGATGTGCATGGCACTTCCAGACTAGTCCAACTAGGTACCTGTTAAGACTGAAATTGTACCTAGTCTTTGTGTGTTTTTTCTCAAATGTATTTTCCTTATTTACATCTCATTTTAAGCTTGTATTAAATTTTAATGATTTTAAATGCCTTTTTTATTTTATTTTATAGGTTATAGTTTTTGTTTTAATTTATTTTTATCTTTTCTTGAGTTTTCTATTGACTGGCTTATTAAGTATTACACATATTTTCAAAGTTTTCAAATGTTGATTTAAATCACTCCAATGCTTATTATATCCAAGATTTAACTTCTATTTTGAGTGTGTTTGCCCAATTTGTCATGTTGAGGTATTCTTGCAGCGCAAAGTTTAAATCACATACATTATCATGCTGATCATGGTTCATTGATGGTGGGAGGTATCCCGTTGCATGCGATGATGATAGAATACCTCTAGACACCCGTTCAATGAATTATGACATATGTAAAGGCCATCGAATTTTAGCATTCAAGAAATCATTGATTTGAGTGGCCATGAGTTATAATTTGGGGGCTACGAATTTCAGAGCAGAGGAACGTGATTGGGGACGATTATGAGCATATTGTTGAAGATGAAATAATGGAAAAGGAAGCTGATTCAAATCCTGAAGAAGCCAGTAGCAAAAGAAGCCCTAAAAAGAAAAAGAGATGTGTAGTTATGCTCTATTTTTCCTTGTTTTTGTCATTATCATTGGGAGCATATTACGAGGTGATGGAAACGAAATCTGGAAAAACAAAGGAGGTTTTTGTCCAAACAGACTCATTCGCAAAAACCTCTCTCATTTTTGCAACATCTGTCATCGTTTGAAATATTAAAATTTATTTTTCCATCCTATTTTTCAGGATTGAAAATATTTAATAATTTACTTTTTTAGTCACAAATTTTTGACACGTCTTCTGATCAATTGGAGAAGAATTTTTAAAAATCAAGAGAGGTTTTTGTTCATCATGGAATCATTTAAAAAAAACTCTCTCATTTTTCACACAGATGTCCCGGATCGAGAGATATGGAGGCGTCTTTGAGACCCAATTTTTCAGAAATTTGTCAAATTTCCCCAAATTTGTTATTTTTGGTTAATTAGTCTTTAGGGATTTGAAGTTAGTTTGTAACTACTTATTGTAACTGTCTCGAGATTAGACCTAAAATATAGTTATGAAACTGCTATATTTGTAAAAGGATAAAAGGAGAAAAGTTTAGTGCAGTAGGGGTTCGATTTTTGTTTCAAGAAGGGCTTTAAAGCTGAAGATTTTGGATGTATGTTCAAGCTGATACTTATAAATCTCATGTAAGTGTTGAAGATTGAGACTGATTTTTATATACATATAAGCCATTTTATCATCTATATTGATTTTTTTTATGGCCTGTTTGACCACTCAACTTATGACTTCATTTCTTGATTGATGTTTTTATTCATGTAAATGCTCATGCATTGTGGACAGAACCAGTATTGTGCTTATGATGTTCATGGTTTATATTTATTCTTTATGCATTTATATCTCAGTCCTTCATGTTCTTTCACGATTCAATGCTTGTATTAGTTTGATGATCATCTACCGTCTTGTAAATGAACTTTCCAACCAAAAAAAAACAAAAAACCAATTCCATTTTTGCTTTTTGTTTTGAGATTGTACTAGCTTGTTCCTTTGTAGTCTAGGAACAATTTCTAGCACAAACAGTACCAATTCGGTCGATTCTGGGTGACACATGGCAGCTCATCGTGATGCCACATCAACATGCTTACATCATCACATTCCATGTCAATTGTATGAACAAGCCACATGGGAGCATGTGGGCCTACCATGTGGCACCCTCATTTTGTCATTTTTTTAGAGCATGATATCTTCCTCATCCGACGTTCGTTTGAGATGATTCAAGCACTGTTGGAAAACTCTCGCCAATCCCTACACAACCAGTCTATCTGTTTTAGCGTTTGAGACGGATAATTTTTGAGCGATCACAGATCGTCCTAAATCACATACATGGGGTAATTTGTCC
The DNA here is from genome assembly GCA_001517045.1 of Pseudotsuga menziesii. Lineage (NCBI taxonomy): Eukaryota > Viridiplantae > Streptophyta > Pinopsida > Pinales > Pinaceae > Pseudotsuga > Pseudotsuga menziesii. Next base: position 94,698 of record LPNX011113760.1, on the reverse strand, counting down.
ACCAGGGAAAATGGGTTGAGTGACATAATATTGTATGATGTTGAAAAAGGGCCTAAAATTATATATATACACAGACACATACACACAAATTCATGAAATTTATAGTGCCAGAAGTTGAAATTTTGTACCTATTATGCATCAAGGCTATTAACTAACAAATCTACACATAAATATTTAGATTTCATTGTTGTTGATTAATAAACATATGATAAATTTGTTTACGTTTCTTTTATTAAACATACATTGTAAAATATTTATATTAAACGGTTGAGCACAACGATCCTTAGCAGAGAACTTCATCAAAACTCCAACAACGACTAGCAGAGTCCATTCAAAATAAATGTGTTTTGTATACAAAAATTTTCCAACAATTTTTTGATCTACTTCCAATAAAAAGGTACTATATAGTTTGACAAACTAATTACAAAAAAAGAGCACAAAAAAACATATTAAACATTGCATAAAAACATGTAAACTATTCATGCCTATCCATTCTTCCTTGAATTGACTAAATAATTAATATTAGCTTAGAATATTAATATAAGATGTAACCTTATGAAGAATCATCGTGAACCCTATATATTGGGAGGCATTCATTCATTCCCAGAAGTGCTTCCTTGGATCAGTGATACTTTGGTTGATGGTATTTGATCATGTATCTATATTGATTGTAGGATTCTTACTATTTTTGTTGATGTACTGTTATGTGGATATGAGGCAGAGCTTATATTTCTTGTTGTGGACTTGCCTTTGTGCAAAGACCATCTTGTGTTGTAACCAGGTTACCTTTGATTCTAATGAATAACAAGGAACTGCTATTTTCTCTTGGAAAATGCATTCATTATTATATCAATCATTTTTTCAATTATATATATATATATATAGACACTCTTACTCTTGTATACTTCCACATTTGCAAGCATAACATTGATATATAAGCCAAAGACCAACCTTACATCATCAAATTCTAATGGAAAAGAAAATACATGAAATTCGAAACCTATTTAAAGAACTAAAAGAGAATTTTCGGCGTGCCAATGAGAGAGAAAGCAGATTTATAGCAAAAGAAAAATAATTATAATCAAAAGTTAAAAATAAAGACTCAGATTTCAAATCGAATTGGGAATATGAACAAATCTGTGAGCAGTTCTAAAAAAATATTGAAGAGACTGATCCTTCCCAAATGAACACGCAGAAACACCATGATCTTCAGAATGACAGAACAGATTCTCACAAGGTGCTAGTTTCACCAGTGACAGAACAGATTCTCACAAATTGAACCAAAAATAATGAACCTGTTAAAAAAAAGTTCACGAAGACTATTCAAATGACACTTTTGAGGATAGTGAAGCCAATCAATTGATTGAGGATAGTGAAGCCAATCAATTGATTGGGAAGACAGTGGTTCTGACATGTCAGAAGGAGGTCGAGATGTTGAATCATTCCAAAATCATTGGGTGAAAGCAATTGTAATCCCAACAAGAACATTGCTATTCCACACAGTCCAAGGTTTTGCAAGACAACAGATCTGGGCCAGAGAGAGTTGATGGCTTTGAAATAGTTCATGTTGCTTTATCCGGCTCAAGTGATGACTTCTTCAGAAAATGAATCAAATTATGACACTGATTCAAAAGCGAAAATTTTAGCTCATGATAATAAAATGTTTAGGAAAAAGCAAAAGGAAGATATTCTGGATTTTTTTTGGTACACTTTTGATGTTGAAGGTCTTCCAGAATGAGTGGGTTGTCAAGGAGGAAAAAATACATAACCAGCCTCAGAAACCCATAAAAATTCTAGAATTGCTTGATCACATTATCTTCTATTTTAGATATAAAGAGTCAATGCCTCAATTTGTCACGTCCCCTCCCCTCTCGTCTGGAGAGGATGCGACGACTATTGTAACCGGGCATCTAGCCCCATGAACATAATCAAGAATACATCGGAAATAAAATATACATGCAGATGTATAATAAATGAAAAAAAACATAACCATCCTTAGAAACCCATAAAAATTCTAGAATTGCTTGATCACAATATCTTCTATATTAGATATAAAGAGTCAATGCCTCAATTTGTCACATCCGCTCCCCTCTCGTTTGGAGAGGACGCGACGACTGTTGTAACCGGGCATCTAGCCTCATGAACATAATCAAGAATACATTGGAAGTAAAATATACATGCATAAATGAAAACACAACGGAAGTAAATACATTCATAATAATTATTAAAACAATTACATTGCGGGCTTAATAAGAGAGAACTTATCTTGAAAATGAGATTCCCCGAGCAACTAGCTATGTCGCTGCAACATTCTACCCAACCATAGGCTAGTTGATCTCATCAATCTCTCAACACAACTGCCACCCCCGAGTTGGGCATGATTTCCACAAGGAAAAAGGGAATAGCAGGCTCACACATAGCCAATTACACACCAGGGTTCAGCCAATCTAATCCACAATTGGGTTTATCAAGTTGGTAAGGCAATGGAAAGGAATAATTGCTAAGCTAGTGAGCTCAACCATTGAGCTATGGAAGCCTCCACAAGATCTGTCTAGCTTGGTCTCCAAAATGCCTACACACCCAACACAAGGAAGTATTCCCTTCACTGCTACACAGTCCCTTAGGCCATACCTTCCATTCCAGTGTTCTCCAAGGTGTGCATAGAAGAGTAACCAGCCCCTTTTGATCCTTTGTGAGGTTCCTCTCTTCACGAGGTTTATCAAGCCAATTCTGGTCATCTTCCACTCCTAAGTCTTACTTACAGATCAGACCAAAACAAGGATGCACATAACAACAAAACACAAGTGTTGGATATGAATAAAAACGTTTTGGCAACCAAAAACGAAATGGTAGAAGGGAAAATCAACCCTGGGAGAGAAAATTCGAGTTTAGAAAGCGTTTATGGGTCTTGCAGGGGAAAAACGACCTCCATAAATCCCCAAATTGTGAATCTCTCTTCCCATCCACTGTGCAACATAAAAACAGATTTCCAACCATGGAGAAAATGAAGGAAATGCAGAAAAACACCCCAGCTAGCTCCAACTATGTGAGGAAGGGAAAAACATGGGTGAGGAATGGATTGGGCACACATTTGTGGGTGTTTTCTTTCCCTAGAAGCAAAAATATGATTTCCTAGATTGATGGCTTGCCCCAATACGAAATTGACTATCATGCCTCTCCATTCTGAATGCATTAACTACCTCAACCAACTTCCGGAAAAATTAAATGATTGGGTGCATAAGACAAAATGGGTAGTTGAGAGTTTATGGGTTCTCTCCTTGGCATTTGGCTTAACACTAATGGCTCAATGGCTTGAATGATTTCCCTCCCTATTCCTTGTAAAAATCATGCCCCCATCTCATGTTGCATTGCATAGCTAGTTGTGGGTATTTTATTAAATTGCATATTTACATGATGTCTCGATTTATACTGTGCCTGGCTAGCACGAGAACCATATGCATTGATTTTAATTACCGATACATAAAACGCTAAATCGATGGCGGGGCCTTGGCCTTGAGCTCCTCACCATGATTTAATAACGATTTAATCAATGGTGGGGCCTTGGCCTTGAGCTCCTCACCATGATTTAAATTCTACATGATTTAAACATCATGTAAAATTTTAATGCAATAGGGCCAAATCGGGATATTACACAATTTTATTGAAAGAGGTAGACGTTGTGGAATGGGCACAACAATAACCACATATTTTGGTATTGATGATGATAAGGAACATTTCTGCAATCAAAGAAAAGGTGGTATGAAACTATGTGGTGCCATCAAATACGATGATGGATTCAAAGAGTTGGAAAATAATAATAATAATAGCAACACAATATCCCTACCTCAATTGAAGAACTCCAAAATTCTGGACAATGATCCTTTGGCAACATGTCATGAGAAATCCGATCAACATCTCCCCAAGAATGTTTTCTGACGAAGACTATAAAAATGTTTTCAATGATGAGAAAGATAAAATATTTCAAGGTGTTGGCACTGATTATGTTGTTCGTGATAAAACCAAAAATACCGAAGACAACAATATTGAAGAAGAATCTTTAAAAGTCCCTAACGAACCTATTCTGGAAGAAGCATCGTACCGTCTTGTTGTCGAGTATCAAAGGCCGCTAGAAAAATTAGGCCCGAAAATTTAATCCGTACAAAAATTCTAGTGAGAGGAAGGGCTTCGTGCTAGGCGAACAATACTCTACATGCAACAAAGACTTTAAGAGGGTGCAGACTATGGCACCCCTTGTGCATGTAGAGTGTCGAGAAGCCGCCAAATCCATGTGCATGCTGCCCTCCATACCCCATACACCTCCATCCATACGTGAATTGGTTGCATACATACGCTGTATTCCTCGGCATGAACTATCCATACATTGTACGTCGTATTCATCGGCATTCCTCCCCATACGTCGATGGACGTCCCAGTCCATATCAAAGGGTACCCTCGAATACAACACCATCGTCATTGCAGGATTCTGCAGATGATCAACATTCACGCCAACATTGAAGCCAACATTCAATGTGGTAGGTTAATTCGAGCTGCAATGCTCTCTAGCCAGTCTGTCCCTAATCGTCGACGAACATCTCAAGGTGCTTCTCAGTGCTTCACATTATTTTTATGCTGCTTCCAAGGAAGGAAGAGCTGCATTACGTTGTAGTGAAGGGGGCATCTACAGTTTTTGAGAAGACACCAGCGAGGAAGGAAATTTCCAGCGTCCAAACAAGCTCTGTGAGGAAGGAAATTGCCAGGGTCCAAACATGTTCTTCTTTACCATGTATCTATAGGTTGCAGTCATCTTCTTTCTTCTAAACCTGGCCAGCTCTAATATGATAGAATATTACTAAATAAAATCGCAGTGCCTAACATCATACAAGCCTCATATACACATTTAGCTTAAATGACAACTTGCAACCTAAAATCATCCCAGTTCTTTATAATACATACATGTTTTCTCCTTCGCTTCCGAAATAGGACTGTCGAGCTCCAATTTGGCGGAATTATATGCAGTCTTTTCTAATAAGAAAAAGTGCATTACACGAGTTTCCATCACCATTAAAGTGTCCAGATCTTTTTTTTTCTGATCAGGAAATACCCCACTCAGCTTATGGTCATGGAAAAAATAGTATCTGCAAATAAATCTAGAGCCCATCAATCAGACAATCACTTTCCAAATAGATCCTGGGCATACCACTTTGTTTCAAAGCTTCCTATCATAAGATTCCTTGAATTTATAAATGCAAAGAATATATCTCTTTATGTAGTGCTTGTAGTTCTACTCATATTGAAGATGTCATCCTCAAATAATTATACCTTAATTCATTATTAATACATTTATCCTTTATTGCATTTTCCCTAGAGTAACAATCACTTTAGAGCATATTGGTTTTCCTGCATTTACCTTTATAGTTTATTAAATTAGACCAATCGACAATCACTTTAGAACATGCTGGTCTCATGCAGTTAGCTTGATAGCTTATTAATTTAGACCTTGCTAGACTGGTATATTCAACCTAATATGTAATAGATTAAAACATAGTAGCATATCGTTGTCTAACGATATTTTGGTACCTGATACTAGATGTTGCCTCTAGCATTTCCTCAACTTTTATTGAATATACTTCGTAGCTTCTTCCAATTACAGCTCCAGTCCTTGACAAGCAATGGTTGCTATAAAACTGATATGCAAATGAATGAGCATTCAAATTTTGTTAGGTGCCAAGCACAATATATTATTCAAAGTACTGCAAGCTGGTGCAGATAGATGTGTCTAAAGAAATCCAACGATCGTTTGCACATATTGAGACCACAGGAAATTTCTTTATTGATTATTGCAAGACTGACCAGAATAAACCTCGTGTTGCGAGATGAAATCATAGCCCACGTCGATTATAGCAATAGTTACAGAGGAACCTCGATATATGAGATAAGAATTACCATAGGCAGTTGAGTTATTAATGTTTTTTGGCCAGAATAACAGAGGTAGAATGCCACACTGAGTACTAGAAAGGACTCTAGTACCTGAGAAAAAAGACCTACTTCCAGAAACATTCATACTTTGTTGTTGTCGCAGTGCTTGGGAAGCTTGTAATTTCCGTAAAGTCTAAGCCCTGCAAATATCTTGGTTGTTATTGCTCTTTGCCTTCTCTCCCGTCTTTTATTGTTTTCTCACTGCAAAGATCTTGGATGCTATCGCTCTTCGCCTCCTCTCTCATCTTTTATTGTTTTCTCGCTGTAAAGATCTTGGCTGCTATCGCTCTTCGCCTCCTCTCTTGTATTTTATTTTTTTATCGCTCCTTTGAAGTTGGCGGGCGACCGCCTAAAGTCATATCCACAACAAACACTGAGAAAGATACAGATGGCTTGCAGAGTTCACCAAGTCGATATGTTGCTAACCAGTCCTCATACGGTCACTCCAAATTAGGAACATGGAAAAAAAAGGTTAATAGTAGATCATTTTTTATTAAAACATTGCTTATTTCCTTATGTATTATACTTCAAAACAACTCAGAGATTCTAAGTTTGCAAGCCTAGTTACTTTTAGTGAATAAATTAGAGAGATGGAAAAATATAAATAAATAAAACTTGAATATATATGATTACTTTATAAATAAGTGGATATGAAAATGAGATTCAAAATAAATATCTACAATTCCTATTAACAAAATGTACATATGTTTGGTACAACACATGTGAAAAAATCTACATGCATCGTATTGATTGAGATTAAAATATGTACGTTTGACAGTGTTTTCAACACTTTATTATGGAGCTTCAAGAGGAAGAATTGGATTTCAAAATAGTGAAAAGACCTGGTCTACATCCACTCCATTATTGTATGATTGGTATATGCAAGAGTAAATATGTTGTCAACATGTCCATCAACTTGGTCCAATTCCACCTGCTCAAAAGGGTCATCCACATTCTCACTATTCGCATTGGCAAAAAAAAGATCCTAAAAAAGTTCAAAAAATTAATGAGCTAAGGAGCTTTAGGGTTGAGTTTTGCATGGAAATGGCTCTCAAAAGATTAAGAAGACGTCTATTAGAACATGCAATATGTAAAGAGGTATGCTCATATTCAAGCTTCATAATCTACTTTCATCTTATCTAGTTTTATAAATATTAATTATGTTACTGGTTTTCTTAATAGAAAGTGAATTATGAACACGAGTTAAGTAGTGAGGCCCTCAAGAGAATTGCTCGACACTTAGGGGCCTATAAATTAAAGGACATCAAAAGACGTGAAGACACATAAAAAGGGATTGAAATAAAAAAAAGGGTCAATGAGTTACATTGTTCTAATGAAGGGTCGTCTTCAACCATAGGCACCAATGGTGGTGCATGCAATGATTATGATAATGAGGTAAGTGTCAGTATTTTTATATGATATTTTAATTTAAATTTGTTGTTTTTATTTATTGTAATGTTGATATGACTTGGATATAAACTTGCAGTTTTAACATGGGTACACATTATATATATTTGTATAGAATCGGAGAATAAAAATACCCATGAAGTACAAGAAATAGTGGAAAAATTCAGTGGATTGGATCTAGATGATAAATGTTCATCTTCTATTATGGAAGGCACTAGTAATGCATCCCATGAGCATATAATTGAAGTAAGTATACTATTGTTTTTTACCACATTTTTTTTATAACATTGATCATGTTAAACTCATTTGCACATGCATATCATTATATAGGATTATGTAGAGCAAGCCAAACAACCTTCAAAAACTCCTATTTCTAGAGATCAAGATAGTAAGAAGACAATGGCATGTGAGATGAACGAATATAGCTATGTAAGTATATTTATTTTCCTTAGTATACTTTTAATTCTTGTAGAAAAAAAGTATAGTTATTGTTTTTTGTATTATTTTTCTAAGTATTTACTAGACTCATATATATTATGTATATATATGAAATTATGTACGGTTTTATAGAAGATTGTTTTCAAAGTGATCGACAATTAGATGACACACATGACACCTCATATGCACATCACTAGTGATTCAAGTGTGAGTAAATATTTTTTATTCATTTCAGAATTTTATATTCAATTTTTGAAGCGTTGTTATAAGTGGATTACTTAATGTTTGAAATTTATTGTGTGTTTGCTTGCAATTTTTTTCTTGTATAGGTAAATGCAGAAATTTGTGCTCCATAAGAAAGAGACATAAAACACACAAAGCTTACACCTAAAAACCTAAGTCAAGTTGGATTTAGGAACCGAGTTGCCTGGTTGAGCCATATGCAATCCAATTACATCGGTAGAAGAAAGCCTATAAGAATAGGTGCTATTCATGGAAATAATCAGTGTAAAAAATAGTATAGTTGTATTAACTAAGATTTTCAGATCTTTAAATTGTTTTTTTTTTATAACTAATTAAACTTTCAAAACGTGTGTTTATAACTAATTAATCCCCTTTTTAGCACTTTCCTTATGTTTTTTTCCAAATATGTGGACCAATTCATTTTGTATCAATTTAGATGTGGTTAATTATTGTGAATGAAATCATAATGCCTATTACATTTTTGTTTATATGCCAATATATATATGTTTCATGTTTTTATTCTCTTTAATTTATATAACATTATTTAAACCCAATATACTAAAAAACTTAAATTGCATTGCTTGAAATTATCTTAGTTTAAAGCAATGAAGCACAAAGAATATGCCTCTCTGAGTAGGAGAAAGGGCACTCCTCAAAGATCTCCTCTTTATTGGTATCCTTTTCTCTTTGACCATTGAATGTAATGGTTTCTTCCGTCTTTTTTTTTCACTTTTATTTCGCGAATCAGATACACAAACAAAGCTAAGGATGAGAAATTATCTGGTTAATATGTCTGGCATGTCTTCATCTGCCATGGTTTTGGGTGATAATTTTATTGCCTCGGCCATATAAAGAAGGTTGTTGGCCTCCTCTGGTTAGAACCATTCCTTTGCATTCCCAAAACTGATTCGGAGGATTGTTGGGGACTATAGTTTGCAACTTGCAAGCCCCTGAGCAAAGGGCATTTTAATGTCATGTTATTTGAGTTATTTTAGTTTGTAATTATAATATAGGTTACTTTAATCTATTTTATTAATGGAATATCCTTATGTTAAAATTATGTTCCACATTATTATTATTATTATTTCTAAAATAAAATTAACAATTGACAATTTATAATTTTATGTGCTATATTATTGATTAAATATTTGTATTTATATCCATTTTCCAAACTTCTAATTAAAAAAAATAGTAAAATTATAGAAAACCACAAAATCTATATCCATAAGGTATATCCAATATGTAAAAGATAACTCTCAAGATAGATGATTATTAAGGAATTGCAAATTATTTATACATAAAAAAATATTATAATTTTTCAATAAATACAAATAAATATTTTAAATTATAGAAAATATACACATAATGTTCAAACTTATAATAGTAATGGTAATATTATTCTTTAAAGGTAAGATACTACTTCTTTTTAAGTTGATTATAATTTTTAATGTGCAAAAATAGCTATAGTATTTTTTCTTACCAAACTAAATAGTAGTAATGATAAGAAAAAAATCAATAAAAAAGTCTCAACAAAAGTGAATAAAATTGATAAATACACAAGACTTTTGAAAATGATTTATACACAACTTCAAAAAATAATCAATAAACAAATAAATAATTAAGATAGAGTTGCATGAAAATATTCAAAAAATATATATTTATAATAATAAAAAAGAAAAAATATTATACTATATTCTTTTCAAAATAAGTTTGAAAATCAAACAAACATCAAATATCAAAAGATGATGACATACTAAAAGTAATAAAGATAGAAAATTACAAATTACAAAGATATTCAAACATGTGTTCAACTAAGAAAAAAATGATAGAATTATAGATTCATAATGACTTAAATCAGCTTGTCAAATTATAGACATACAAATCCAAGATCAAATAACTATATTATGAAGATAAATGATCAAAGGTTGAGCCTTTTCTTTAGATAAACAAATTCTTACAAAAGGACAATTTTCATGTAACTTGCAAAAATCTTGAATTTCATATATTATGTGTAAAGGACAAAACGTTCTTTCAAATCAAAGACTTATCATATACCTAATATTATATAAACTATTACAAATATTGAATATTATTATAGTCATTCATACAATAATGTATCATCATTTGTTATTGTTACCTTATTGTTATCTTTCAGTCGATAGTCCTTTCTATATCACTATAATTAATATTTTACAAAAATAGACTTATGGCTATCTTTTTAACAACCTCGATATGAAACAAAATTATAAAATATGTGAAATATGGACATTGAATAAACCAAGTCTTGAGCATTTACATACCACATCCAAAAGATGATGAGAGTAATGACCTGCGAACTTAGGATCCATGTATTATACTATTATATATTGACTAAGCAATAATATTGTTGTTTTATTGAAATTTCTCATCAATCAAGCGGTCCAAATGTAATTATCATGTTCCAAATATAAAAATTCAGTCATTAAATCTTAAAAATAATAGAAAATAATGAGTCTTTCAATTCTATAATATTATTTATTCATAAAAAAACAATAGTATATAAAAAATGCTAGGATATTGCCATATGCCATTTATTTTAAACAATAAAGTTGATAGAGATGTAATATATATTTAATTTTTTTTGGAGTATTCATATATACATATTGGTATGAGGATTTGATTGCCAACTTTTATTTTATTTATCTAAATATAATATGCCACCTCATATTAAACACATAAAGGATATGACTCAAACAATTACAACACATTTATTTCTATATATTGCAAACATGACTTATTATCAAATTCCATTATCAAAATGCATTAGTTTAAAAAATAATGAAAATTATTTATTAAAATTATAATTAAAGTAAATATAATATAAATTGATAATTTGAATAAGACCTTGTACTATAAATTAATTTATATAAACATGCTCTACATTAACTAAATTACAAAGGATTATGTGAGTGTAAAAGAAACAATAAAAGGCAAATACTTTATTAAAAAGTTTTAGAAAACTTCTCATGATTTGTTGATCACAGAGTCTTTACCTTTATTTTGATAATTGTATTAGTTTTAGTTTGTTTCAAATATTTGTTAGGACAAGTTTTTTTACTTAAGGAATGTTCTTAATCTTTAAGATGGAATAAACAATTACTTTTACTGAAATTTAAGTAACTAATTAATTTTGATGATCGCAATTGAAGTCTTGTATTATTTGATTGTACTTCTACAAAATAGAATTATTTCAATGTGTTAACTCACTTGAAGTTTTTCATCAAAATAAGAATCCAAGTCAAATATCTTCAACCAATTCGTTTATATTTTCTTATCTAAATGTGCAATTCTTAAAATATGAAAACCAACATCATTATTATAATTACAAATTTGACAACATAGGGGGTTTATATTATTCCAATATTTGACAATTTTAAAATAGAGAAAGACTCTATAAGTAAGGCATTAGTTTATTCAAAATGCCTCACAACTTTTAAGTGAAATAATAAGTTTATATATTTTTTATTTTTTATAATACTATAAGAATACAATAAATTAAAAGTGTTTTTAGTTAGTGCTTATATTTTGAGGCTCCAACAAATTAGGAATTTGGTTTGCAAATTTTATTGTGTTTTGTAAAATCTTCATGTTTCATTATTATTCTTGTGGGAATTTTATGCAATAGGATTGACATTATTTTTGTGATCATGATGTTATTAGGCTTGACCATTTGGTGAAATTGATAGATTGATTATATGTTCAAGTTAATTAATTTTTTATTGTACAAGGTTGAATTCTCCCTAAGTCACCCCATAGAACATTTATTGTTGGAATTGATTTTAACTTTTCAATAGACAATGTCATGAGAGGCAAGATTCTTAAATTAGAAAATTATTCCAAATTTTCTTCCCTAGTCTAAGAAGCAATACAATTCTTTATTCTCATCAATTATTGCCTTATTTTAGTCAGACTGCAACAATAGCGTAAAAGTGGATTTTCTAAGTCATAGTCACACTCTTAGCCTACCAATGGATATAGAAATATGTAAGGAACTTGTGAAAGAATCTTATAGCAACCACTATATTGTTTCTCCCTATATTACAAGGTTAGTAAGGTTTATCATCTTTAAGTTTCATTATGTCTCTTGTTAAATTCAATGAACAACCATCCTACAAAGTTTGACTTGAATTTTCCATTTTCATTTGGGGCAACACATAGAAACTAATAGTGATTTTCATCATCTTTTTGTTGTCCAAATGAAAAGTATATGGTATTATAAACTATAGGGGGATCATATAGTGAAATTTGTAGTGTTGCTTTGGTTGGACCCACCCCACTATATTCTCAAAATTGATTATATTGACATGATACTTTTTCTTTTGGGAGTATGATTTCTAGTTGGCAAGCCCTAGTGTTGTATTGTATTTACTAGTGTATACACTAGTGTAAATACTAGAGTATACACTAGTGTATATACTAGTGCATAGTATGTAGTGGCGTAGTGTATATACTAGAGTATACACTAGCGTATATAATATACTACTCCAAGAGGGCATGTCTCTTCGGTGTTGTTATTGCTATAACATTTTATTAGGGTTGACACAATTATTGATCCTATATAGTGCACTCACAAACATTGGCATGCCAATCTAGTCCTCTAGGATGGTTTAGCAAGCATTCAACATATTAGATTATTTACTCAATATTTATCTATATTAGATTGTAAAATGAGTTTTTTTTATATCCTTTTTATAACCAATGTTAAGTTTAATAAATAAAGACTTATGATTCTGGCTAGAGAGTGCCTCCTCTGAATTCAAGTTCAGTTAAGGTAACCTCTTATAAAAGCTTGTTTAGATAAACCATCAACAGGAATATTAGGTAACCCCTTGCAAGATAATGCATTGGTGTATACACTAGTGTATATACTAGAGTATACAGTGGTGTATATACTATATATACTAGTGCATAGTATGTAGTGATGTAGTGTATATACTAGTGTATACACTAGAGTATACACTAGTGTATATACTATATATACTAGTGCATAGTATGTAGTGACGCAATGTATATACTAGTGTATACACTAGAGTATACACTAGTGTATATACTATATATACTAGTGCATAGTATGTAGTGATGTAGTGTATATACTAGTGTATACACTAGTGGATATACTATATATACTAGTGCATAGTATGTATATACTAGTGTATACACTAGTGTATATACTATATATACTAGTGCATAGTATGTAGTGTATATACTAGTGTATACCGTAGTGTATATACTATACTACTCCAAGAGGGCATGGCTCTTCGGTGTTGTTATTGTTATAACATTTTATTAGGGTTGACAAAATTATTGGGCCTATATAGTGCATTCACAAACATTGGCATGCCAATCTAGTCCTCTAGGATGGTTTAGCAAGCATTCAACATATTAGATTATTTACTCAATATTTATCTATATTAGATTGTAAAATGAGTTTTTTTATATCCTTTTCATAACCAATGTTTAGTTTAATAAAGGAAGACTTTTGATTCTGACTAGATAGTACCTCCTCTGAATTCAAGTTCAGTTAAGGTAACCTCTTGCAAGATAATATCTTGTTTAGATAAACCATCAACATGAATATTAGGTAACCTCTTGCAATATAATGCACTGGTGTATATACTAGTGTATGTTGCACTAGTGTATATACGAGTGTATATATTAGTGTATGCACTAGTATATATAGTAGGTTGTGTGTATCAATATACTAGTGTATGCACTAGTGTATATATTGTGCAATTGTTATCTCTTGAATCATTACAAATGTTTCAATCCCCGAAAGTAGATAAAAGGAATAAAGATAATACATCTTCACAAAGTTTGCAACAAGCAATAGTTCATGAGCAGTCAACACATCCATTAGGACGATAAGTAAGAGAATTAATTCAAGTATTGAAACCCATTTTATTGAGCATATCATGGCTTCTTATTACATATATTTCCCTCATGGTCCTCATACTTGTATATTAAGATTGTTCTCACTTCCTGTATAGAGACAAAAAAAAAACATCGAATTTAGAATAAATATATATTAAATAATGTAAAAACATGCATCGTTACACCGTGTAATACAAATGTTAACCATTAATATAGTGAAAAAATAAACAATGTTTAAAACTAAGAATTTTAATTTGGCATGATTTCATGGTTTTAGTAAATAGAAGACATAATAGAAATTCAAAAAGGCATCACTATAATTTTTTGCCAAATGCTTTAAACTTATTTACCCTTGAGGAGAACTCATAAGTTCAAGTCTGGAATTAATTGGATTGTTTGTATATTTGAACTGGTTGGCATGTCTGGATCATCAATATGTTTGGATGCCTCAACTATAACAATAAAAATGTCACCATAGGATACAATATGATTGCATTGAAGATAAGTATTTTTCACATATAATGTGATATAATAATTACGTTTTTTAGGAATCATCGATCTACCTGTATGTGGAAGCTTAAAGTTACTCTCGACAATATTATCATTTAAATCAAATAAATTTTTATGCCTTTTGATAATAGAATTCGAGACATTTGGCATTATGTTATCCCCCAAAACAATGTTACTCGCTAACATCTCAACTTTTAAAACATGTTGACAAACATTTCCATTCAAGGCCCAATTGCAATTACAAAAGTGTAGAGTTGACCCTTTATATATGACATTATACCAAGTATCACGAGTATCCTTATTCTGGCTACGAACCCAATATTCATTGTTATTTTTATCATCAGCCACATAATCTTCATTTGGAATTTTATTTGCTCTACACTTGGATGCATTCAATTGTTTCTCATATTTTCTAGGTCGCACAAACCCAACTTCTTTTAAATGTTGCATATGGATGTAATATAGTTCAACCATTGTCAACAACACATACATTAGCCAATCAACTCGTCTATGGCATGCCTTGTTCTTCTCACTTAGGTACCTTTGTTTTATATACCCATGGTAATATTCAATTGCATTATTGGTGTCATGATTGGAATGTGGAAAATTTCTATATGCTTTTGCCCACATATCTCGAAAAAATTATATGGCATCAGTTATGAAGTAATAACTACAATTATGAAATTACAAAATATAGTCATAAAAATCAATAACAAAAAAACTTACATATTTTATTGCTGGCTAACCAAGTGGTTGTAAAATATTCTATAAACTTTTTATGTTCACTGAATTTATCAAGGAACCTTGCAACTACCTGTTGAATAGATCCATCATCTTGACATGAGTGCATGATTTCTCCTAAAGCACGAAATATGTGGATTTTGTTTTCTCTTCCATTGACTTTATTTCCAACATTCTTCAACCATGCTCGACGGACATGCCATACACATAATAATATTGTACAATTGGTGCAAGTCCTGAAATAACGTAACATTAAATAGAATATACCTAAACATTTTTGTTTCATATCTCTTATAAAAAGAATAGACACACCACCTTAATGCCTCAATTTCCGTTGCATCATCATCTGTGATGAAAGCTTGGACATGCCAATCTGGGCGTTCTTTTATTTTGGTTGCAAATAATGATGACATCCATTTACAAACATCATTTCTAGTGTTGCGTGCTGAAATCACCCAAGCTATTGGAATCCCATTGTGATGCTCGTTGAAAACCATTAAAGTATAAATTTGATACTACATTATGAACAATACATAGTCATAAGTATATATAAGATACAAACATTGAAATGAATAGGAATTATGAGAAACATGTACTCACCCCATACTTGTTTGTACTAAACGTGGAGTCCATTGAAATTATGTTGTTGTGTGAATGTTTTACCATCATCGAGCGCATCCACCTTGTTTGTATGCCTATGATAAAAGGGATGTTTTGAATAACATCTTTTTTTTGTAGAAAAAAAGCCTTTTAGGGCACTCATTGAACCAACATTCCACACTCCTTAGATCATTTTCATTCTTCACGTACTCTAGCATGTTCATATCATTGCAAATGTTTAATATATCATGTCGTCATAAATGAATCTCGGGATATCCATGTGAACAACTCACCAGATCCATGTTTCACATCAAAGATGAGTTTGTCCCATATCATTGTAACATTGAAACCCTTTTGAATCAAATCTTGGACACTTGTTCGTATATCCTCGCATAAATGTGGTGCATAATTGAATTTTTGGGGCCTGCTGATTGCATTGTTTCCATGACATACAACATTGGATTTATCAATATGTGTACGTGTGGTATATATTATAACAGCATCATCTGGTCTAAGCTGAAATCGTTGCACAATGAAGTGACATTGGCAACCAACTTTAATACTTTCACAAAGAAAATGTTTATTCTCTTTTTGTTCTTGCGCATTCATAGTAATGGTCTGTGTGGATTACAAACCATATGCACACCAATAACTATATATGAAGAATTTACAACAAATTAAATAAAATATTTATGCATGTTTGATAGTGAACTATTAGACAAAATTATATAAATATATTGGAAAATATATATAGAAACTCATATATTATACTGTAGATATGTCCCAAAGTAAGTCTTTTTTATATCCTCCACTTATTTACTTCATCTATTGTTAACAATAAATATAGCAGGTGCGCCTTCATTCAATTTCTCCCCACTTATAAAGTCCTCAAGTCGACAATAAGGAATAATAGCGACTTGGCCTCCCCAAACTTCTGTCCAAGTCAATTCTTCTATTGAAAACTCCATCAACTCCTCTGGGTCTTGGACCTCCAACTCATTTATAGTCTCCCACTTCCCCATTCTTCAAATCCCTATACAAATAACATTGAAAATAATTTGATTTAAGAATTATAATTTTGTTTGATGCATATTTCAAAGTTCTCAGGGTCTTGGACCTCCAACTCATTTATAGTCTCCCACTTCCCCATTCTTCAAATCCCTATACAAATAACATTGAAAATAATTTGATTTAAGAATTATAATTTTGTTTGATGCATATTTCAAAGTTCTCATTAATCATCTTCTACTTATTCATTCTTCAACTCCCTATACAAATTGCATTGAAAATAATTTGGTTTAAGTATTATAATGTTGTTGGTAGGTGATAAAATCTTATTATGACGTTACACTTGAATCTCAACAATCATGGATGATTATTCATGGGTTGGGAGAGGATTTATTTCGCCTTAAATGTATATAAGAGAAACATTTCAAAATGGGGATCTTAACAAAGAAATTGATATAAAACGACCTAAAAGTTTTGTTCTAAAACAAAAAGAGTATAGTGTGTACTGAAGAAGGTTATATATGACCTAAGACAAGTAGCTAAAACATGGTGTCTAATATATATGAACATTTCAAAAGTATATGATATATATATAAACTCAAATTTTATGTTATATTTAATTTAAATATGTATAACATTGTATATTTATTTAATTCTTTTGAGATATGGGTTTAATGAAAAGTTAAATGACTCGATAGTAGCCATATGCATTTTAATGTAAACATAACAATTATGGATTAGCTAGAATTGTAATTCTAATGTCATAAAGTTTATAAAACATTTAAACAATAGTTTTCAACTACAACTACAAGTAATAAGGTGGATACAACATTTTAATCCAAGTATAATTAATAAGGTGGATATGGTTAAGTTCAAAATATGGAAATCATATATTTAATATAGATAAATATTTCAAAAGTATAGGATTCAACTAAGTTTTATATATATAACTCAACATTTATATTATATTTAATTTAAATATGTATAACATTATACATTTATTGAATTTTCATTAAAATAAAGGCTTAATAAAAAGTCAAATCACTTAATGTTAACCATATACATTTTAATGTAACAACAACATTTTTGGATTAGTTAAAATTCTAATTAAAAATTGAGGAAGTTGATAAAACATTTAAAAATAAGGTATTTAACTACAAGTACCAGTAATAAGGTGGATAACATTTTAACTGCCTATAATTTAAAAAATGGATAAAACGTTACAATTATTTTTAAACACTAAAGATTCAATTTGTTAAATGATATAAATAAAAAATATATATGGTTAAGTTCAAAATATGAAAACATTTATGGACCTCAATCATGTATCTAATATATATGAACATTTCAAAAGTATAAGATTCAACTATATATATATTAGGACTAAAAAAATAAAATATATTTAATTTGAATATGTTTAATATTGTACATTTATTTAATTTTGATTAAAATATAAATTTAATGAAAAGTTAAATGAATAGATATTAATCATATTCATTATAATGTAAAAACCATATTTTTGGATTGCTTAAAATTCTAATTAAAAAAATGTTGAAGTTTATAAAACATTTAAAAAATATTTATTTAAGTACACATACTAGTTAAATCGATCAAACATTTTAACTACCAATATAATTAATAAGGTGAATAAAATGTTATAATTTTTTTAAAACATTAAATATTCAATTTGTCAAATGATATACATAAAGATATATATTTGATTAGAAGTAGAATTTAAAGATATGTAGAATATAGATAACTAACATGGTATGATATGGTTAAGTACAAAATATGGAAACATCCATGGGCTTCAATCATGTTTTTACTTGGAGTATCTATTTTTTATTTGTGGTTTTAATGCCACGAATTTTTTTTCCTTTATTTTTACACTGTTTGGTAGTCTTGTCAACATGAGCTTTAAGACCATTTTGGGCTAATCGATGCTTTGGCTCATGTTTCATTGCATCCTCTATGTTGTCATATATTATACCAAATCCTTTGGAGAATGGAGCTTTTGTTTGAAAACCAGATATGAATATTGTTTGTGTATCTGAAACATTGAATTTTCTTGCAAGTTCTTCTTTCAACTCTAGTCTCGACAGATTGCCTCTTCCAGGATGGATAACATGTATTTGGAATTGTCTTCTACATAGATGGAGGTTATCCTGAAGATGTTGACTACAAACTGTATGCCTTGGTTCCACCATTGCTAATTTATTTGGTAAATTTCTATTCCAAATATGTTTATTTGTAATAACCTCGCAACCAAGGAAACAACACAGTAAGTTTATTTGCATAATGCAGAGTTTTTTTAAAGATTAAAACTATTGCAAGAAAAAAATTGTATAGCAATACGTATTTAAGTGTAAATATATTAAACGGAGAAAATATTGACAAATTTATTTGAAAATAGAAGACCAATCTAAAAGAGTTTATGATTTCTAACAACTTTGAGTGATCTAAGTGGACTTACGAACTATAAAATAATATGTACATTGGTTTCTATGATTGGTGGCAAGTGCTCTGTTATATGGGGTCATCGAAATGTCCATTGTCAGTCTACCATCCAACTTGGGACGTGTAAGGGGGGCTTCATAAGTCCACACAACCCTTACTCCTGACATAAGATAACATTTCTCATCCACTATGTTATGTTTTCATCAATCTAAGAAGAAGACTAAAATAAAATGTTTCTAATTTTCATTTTGCTTTCACAAATATTCAAAAATGACAAGAAACATTGCATAGCTATAGATTGAACATAAACAAATATCAATATACATGCAAATAAACATATATTTCTTGAAACAACAATATTAAAATAATAAAAACACTATTTTTTTTATATATTTGAGAATGTGTAGAATATTAAATATTAGTCCTCAAATCTTACTTAATAATATTTGATTTTCGTAATAAACTTATACTTCCTTGGTGTTACTTTTACTAAATTTTTTTAAACTTTATTCTTAATTTGAAAACACATCTCTTTCTACATCTATGAGTAACCAAACACAGTGAAAAAACCTATGTTTACATCAAATCAAACATCATATAAGTTATTACTTGTTTTAGCTTATACTTTTATCTCAATGACTTTAAAAAAAAGAATTCAATGCCTCACTTTTAATAATTAGTTACAAGCAATCAAATAAGCTATCTTAGTAAAGCAATTAATAAAGTTGTTTCCCATAAAAATAAGTAATAATAAACACCCCTCTAAGAGCAATGATGTATCAAAACATTTATAAAAAATTATTAAATTAGATACATAATTTAAACTGTTATGTTGTATTGATTTTGTTTTATTGGTTGAAACAATATAACAATTTATATCATATGAATTATTCTCCTTGTTTCGAGTGTTATATTAAAAAATATAGTATTTTTTAAGAATGTTTTATTAAATGTACTGGACCAAGAATTATAAACACGTCTATTTATAATTTTGATGTTCTTTGTGTTAAGGTTGTCATTTCCCATATTTTTTGTGTTCGCAAAATTAATATGCATAAACACTTTTGCCACATTTCAAGTTTTGTCCTACTACACATAAGCCTAAACACTTTATTCTTGATCTCTATCTTATTTTTATGACACATTGATGAGATTTTAATAAATCTCTCAATGTAGAGTGATATAATGTTATGTGGATCTCTTTCAATATATATAATGCATTTTAATGTGTTTTTAAAAATCAAAATATACATCCTAGATGTCTTGGAAACAATTGTGCATAATACACTTAAGCCTAATGGATTTCATGTTTTGTTATAAAAAAAATAGACATCGTTGAGTAGTTTTTATTTTCCACATTAGGATATTTTATAAAATGTATTGGACCAAGAATTATAAACACTTCTATTTATAATTTTGATGTTCTTTGTTTTAAGGTTGTCATTTCCCATATTTTTTGTGTTTGCAAAATTACTATGCATAAACACTTTTGCCACATTTCAAGTTTTCTCCTACTACACATAAGCCTAAATACTTTATTCTTGATCTCTATCTTATTTTTATGACACATTGATGGGATTTTAATAAATCTCTCATTGTAGAGTGATATAATGTAATGTGGATCTCTTTCAATATATATAATGCATTTTAATGTGTTTTTAAAAATCAAAATATACATCTTAGATGTCTAGGAAACAATTGCGCATAATACACCTAAGCCTAATGGATTTCATGTTTTGTTATAAAAAGATAGACATCGTTGAGTAGTTTTTATTTTCCACACTAGGATATTTTTTATTCTCTTTTCTTGAAAACATTTATGTCACCCTTATATTTACAATAATGTAATGTCACTATACAAAAATTAACCTTGTTTTGTTATTCCATAAAATGATAAGATTGACATCTTAATTGTTATAGGATTGATCACACACACACACACAAACACAATTGTTTTGGTCTAAGTAATTTGGGAAAGGATTGGAGGATAGTGGCTTTGCCAATCCACCTACGAGCCTAAGCTTGCCAATGTTCTATTATATGCAAACACGCAGTTGAGACTTGCACATGGCCTACTCCACTCTAGTGAGTAAAATTACATTTATTTTAATAGAAATTGTGTATCAAATGTGCCAAATAATTTCAAGTTACATTCTAAGTCTGCACGTAACCTAACCAACCATGAAGCTAACCTAACTAAGAAGTTCATGTGTTTATATATAATATAATCAATTATGACAATTACAATATATTGCAAAGTAATTCTAAAGTATTTAACACACACTTAAAGCACAAAGGTCTACAAGTGTGGAGCCTCTTGAAGTGGGTGCTTCAGGTTTAACCTCTCTAAAGGGTGAGCACTCAAGCATTAAGGATCATAGAGAGTTTTCATTACATAATCCAATTGTACATTTGCCTCCATCACCTCCTTAAGTGATTCCCATCTCACCCAATTCTAGATTGGACTATTTTACCTCTGATGTTTAGTGGGTCCTGCCCCAATCCATTTTATTGGATTTTGCAGTTATGCAATTTGTCTTAAAAGTAGATAATGTACAAGGGTTTTGCCAATGGAAGTGTTCCTCCTTCAACTTGCTTTTGCCATCACGATGCTTTCAAACAACAATGAATATTACAGAAAGTGAGTTTCACTTTCTTTTATATTTACCTTTTAAGATAGAAAAAATTATGGTCACTCTCATTTGTCATTGACAGTACTCAAAAATTACCAGGAAGCATGTTTTACTTGGTTTTTCCCACATATAATTTAAAGAATGTCGATTTTTGGTTTGGCCTTAAGATTACCAATTAGCTTGTCAAATTTACAGGGCTTCTACCTTGAAAGTTGGTCATTTTAAATAGCTTTTCCATTGAAACTTTTTATCTTTTATTGTGTTCTGTCGTAAAAAGTTGGTGTTGGTTAGTGGGTTCTGCCCCAATCCATTTTATTGGATTATGCAGTTAAAGGACATTTTACTAGGATATATTATATGTCCTACCAAACCAAAATCACATATGTAATAGATAGAGGTGGCTTTGCACATGTCGAAGGAAAGTGTATTGGTTCTACCAAACAGAAAACACAGGCTCTAACCCCCTTTATATTTAGAACGGAGGAGGAACGAGAAGGTTTATTGGTCTCTAACCACGGAAAGGTCTTAACCACTTAAATAGAATTTTGTTCACATTAATTAATAAACATAATTCTTTTATACATATAATCCAAATTTATTTTACATAATATTATTGTGGATCAACGTATTCTTAAATAAAATTTTGTTCTTTTAACCCTAAACCTAATTCACTCTTCGTAATATGAATTTAAAACCCTCACAAAATGGTAAGTACATAAAAACATATAAATAAATGTTTTAATTAGCAATCACAATCAGAAGTATACAAGTACATTTTTAAAATGTAACCATAAGATATTGAAAAGCTTCAAGCTTATATCTTATCATCCTTAAATAATTTATAATCATAAAAAACAACCATGGTAAAGAAGAACTTGTTTGGACGCTGGCAATTTCCTTCCTGGCAAAGCTTGTATGGACGCTGGCAATTTCCTTCCTCGCTGGTGTCTTCTCGAAAACTGCAGACGTCCTTCACTGCAGCGTAATGGAGCCCTTCCTATAGATAAATCTGGACAGTTTTAGAGCCCTTCGTAAGGGAGCCCTTCCTACAGATAAATCTGGACAATTTTAGAGCCCTTCGTAATGGAGCCCTTCCTACAGATAAATCTGGACAGTTTTAGAGCCCTTCATAATGGAGCCCTTCCTACAGATAAATCTGGACAGTTTTAGAGCCCTTCATAATGGAACCCTGCAACGTAATATTTATTTTGTAATTCCTACAAATAAATCTGGCCAATTTTCTGGAAATGACGACCTCTTCTTGATTTTCCTACATAATTATATGTCTGCTTGCATGATGTTGTTGGTACCTATCAATTAGCAGCGACAGTTCTTTGATTCCATGGCTGAAGGTTGGAGCAGCAATCGACTGGTCGCTCAAAGGGCATTGCCACCCTTGCAAATTATTTCGGGAGGGAACTGCATTGCACCGGTTACTCCCCCACTAACATCGCCCACTACTAAGAATGTAAAAACCTAGAATGTGATGTTGCTAATTGGTTGAGGCATATGCTAATGGTTAAGAATCTTAATACCTCTTAATCGCAGTCGTCTCTTTGCAACGTAGACGTCCCCTTCACTACAACGTAATGGAGACCCTCCTTCCTTGGCAACAGACGTCTGAGAGATGGGGATAGATGAAAGTTGGAATAAAACTAATGCGAAGCACTCTAAGATGTTCGTCAACGATTATGGCCAGACTGGCTACAGAGTATTGCAGTCTGAATTAACCTACCACATTGAATGTTGGCTTCAATGTTGGCATGAATGTTGACCCTGGCTTGATCGGCTCATATCGGATCAGATCTGCAGAAGCTTGCGACGACGACGGTGTTGTATTTGAGGGTACCCTTTGAGCTGGACTGGGACGTCCATCGTCGACGTATGGGGAGGAATGCGAATGAATATGAGCGTACAATGTATGGAGAGTTCACGCCAAGGAATACAGCGTATGGATGCAACCAAATCGCGTATGGATGGAAGTATATGGGGTATGGTGGGTAGCATGCACATGCCTTTGACGGCTTCTCGATACTCTACATGCACGAGGGGATGTCGTAGTCTGCATCCTCTTAAAGTCTCTGCTGCATGTAGATTATTGTTCGCCTTTGTGCT
The DNA here is from genome assembly GCA_001517045.1 of Pseudotsuga menziesii. Taxonomy (NCBI): domain Eukaryota; kingdom Viridiplantae; phylum Streptophyta; class Pinopsida; order Pinales; family Pinaceae; genus Pseudotsuga; species Pseudotsuga menziesii. The sequence continues at coordinate 70,660 of LPNX011113760.1, read as the reverse complement.
AACCCCCAAGATTCTCTTGAAATTGATGAGATGAGGCCGGAAATAACGAATAAGGATGTTGAGACAAATGAGAGAAAGGCAAAGGAACGAGATTCTGAATTTTTTAATGTTCTTAATTTTTGAAGCGCCAAAGGTGAAACAAGAAGAAAAGGGTTGCATTCTCCCCTGTCATAAGCATGAAACCCCAGAGGAGAGATACCCCTCAAGATGTTCTACTCATCCCTTCAACCGCAAATACCTTCGAGCGAAATGGCCAAGATCTGGATGACACTACATCACTTTGATTTTGAAATTTAGTCAGTAAAATCCATATCCATCAAAATGTAGAGGGATATTGCACCCTAATCCCAATATCATTCAATTATGGGCGAGGATATTCGTGCACACTAGTTATAAAACATTGTTACTCACCAGATCATGCCTTCATTATCTTTACACATGTCAATGAGTAGCAAGATTTTTTTTCAATCAATTCGATATCATATTGAAGTATTAATTCTATTCGACATAATTAAGAGAGAACACTTTTTCATATCCAAGACGGAAAGGAAAAAGGTTTATAATTGAAGGGTCACTAAATAAATATTAGCGAAGTGAAAGGTTTATGTAATGGATCTTTATAAACATCCTTTATTATTAAGATAGGAAAAAGTAGAAGTGAATTTTAAAAGAATTATTTAAATGTACGTGGATACAATTTTAAAAGCTTTCCATAGATGATGTTAAAAGTTTTTCACAAAAGTGGAAGTGGAATTTTTTTTTTCGGGAAGAAAAAAGCCTGACCTTGAAATTCTTTATTAGAATGAAAGGGCATCATAACAATCATCCCGCAAAAACGGGTTACATCATGTCATTACATCTTGGAGTTCATCCGAGGGGAATGGAACATCAAATACTACAAAAACCCATCAGCAAACTGTCTCATCATATAAGGGTCATCACTCATCCACATCTAGCGAGTGCCAAAAGGCACTGATCTGCAATCTGAGAAAGATGACTCAATACAAAACATACCAGCATCAGGGAAGAAACTCCCTTTATATAAACTCAATAAAGCTGAAACAGATCCTGAGAGACCAATTGATCCTCATAAAATTCCTTGTAACTACCTTTTCCTTGTGGAAAAATGAGTGCATCTTTAGAGAGTCGGTCAGCCAACCTATTGTGCTCTCGATAGATGTGGGTGATAGACAATCCCTGGAAGCTTGTAAAAAGCTTTTTTGTCTCCCGACACCAATGAACCAGATCAGTGGGGGAGAGAGCAGTCGATCCCTTCACCCAATTGATGATTACAAGTGAATCACCATATATATGGGATAGGGGGATCCCCATCATATGGGAAGTGTGTAGAACTGCCCATAAACTGAGCAATTCTGCTTTAGTATTGGTTCATTGTCCGACCCCCATCATGAACTCCAAGTGGTGACAGTCATTAATATAAATGCAAAAACCAGCACCAGCAACCTTGCAATTTGATGCACCATCGATAAAACCACATGGGAAAATCATAGGAGGAGAATTCCCCACTACTCTACCAGATTTTTTCTTTTTGACAGACAAAATAGAAGGATGCTGAACAGCTGAAATGACCTGATATACAATACTGGAGACATTTCTTTTTTCTTCTTCAAAGATCATTTTATTACGTACCTTCCACAGAATCCACATCATGTGGAAGGGCAGCTGAAAGAGAGTCGAACTTTTCGATATCTTCCCCAACCAATCAAGTAACATATCCACCAGAGAAAAATGAACTGAGAAACCATGCAAGTTTAAATGTTTACATACCTGTTCAGCCACCAATTTCCACACTGTACAGTTTATGAAAAGATGATCTACAGTTTCATTATCAACTTTACATAGAACACAAATACCTGGACCCTGTTTTCCTTTGCTCTGTAAATTCTCCCAAGTGAGAATTTTATGTCTAACAGCTAACCAAATGAAGCATGAGATTTTATTTGGCAGTGAATTATTCCACAGATATTTGTCAATAGGTGTTGAAACCATTCCATGTGATGAAGATACAATACAGTCATATGCGTTTCTGGCAGATAAAGAGCCCTGATTCTTTTTAAAATCCCAAACCAATTCAACATCAGTATCAGTAATACGTATACCAGCACCAACTAAACCAGCAGTATAATCAGTCCATACTTTATGGAAAGAACCTCCCAAATTTAATTCATCAGCCATGTACCAGTAACCCTGTGCATCAGGTTGGGTATTATGTGCCTGCGCTAAAGTGGATATATCCATATCCTGCAAATAAGTTCTCAGGTCTTCAGGAAGATAGAACCCAGTGCTAGATCCAACAACTGGATCAATCCCAACAATAATATCAGAACCCTTACCTACCTGCCATGCCAAATACATACCAATCCATGGTAAAGTATACAAGAACCCTCTCCAAATGACTGATACATTTCTTCTGCAAATTTTTTTAGATCTGAACCAGTCTACAACAGATCCCTTTTTAATGTATTTAGTATAAAGAACCTAAAACCAAAGGCCCGCTGATTGAAGAATTCGCCAGAAGGTTTTTATTCTCAAAGCCACACTGAACCATGATAAATTTTTAATGCCCCATCCTCCAAATTCCTTGGGCCAAGAAAGGTCCATCCAGTTTGCCAGATGATATTTTTTATTAGCGCTGGTTGATCCCCACAGGTAATTAAACATAACCCTTCTAATAGACTGAATAGTGGAGGCAGGAAGTGGAGCTATACCCATCCAGTACACAGGGATACTGGAAAGGACCGATTGAACCAGAATTAATCTGCCCCCAATCGATAGCAATTTATTGGTCCAATGACTGATTCTTTTTTCAAGTTTTTTAATAATCCAATTCCAATCCAGTACTCTATAACTGAGGGGCTTCAAAAAAAAGCCCAAATAGGTAAGTCCATCTTGTAATGGCTGCAGTTTATAAGGTAGGTTACTATTAAACCAGTTCAGACAATCATCAGAAAGATTGTAATATAATAAACATGATTTATCAAAATTGATCTTCATTCCCGAAGCACTACAAAAGGTCTCCAAAATGACCTCAAAAGCTGACCAGTCAAGTAGAGTACCAGATCCCATAAGTATCACATCATCAACAAAAAGTAGGTGGGTGAGGGAAAGAGAGGGAGAGAGTTTTATTCCTTTGATCAGACCATTATCTTTAGCATCCCGAATAAGTAAACTGAGGCCCTCAATAACAAGAATAAAAAGGAGCAGAGATAATGGACAACCTTGACGAATACCTCTAGAAGCAGAGAAAAAATTGGAAGGGGTTCCATTTATCAGAACCGCGAAGTTAGCAGTGGAAAGATAGCTCATGATCCAATTAACAGTAATGAGAGGTACACCGATTTGAATCAAAATCAATCTAACATAAGTCCAATCCACCCTATCAAAAGCCTTTGAAAGATCCAATTTAAGAACAAAAGCACAAAGATTTTGTGTTTTCACAGAGTGAAGAACTTCCTGCACTATACCAATAGGTTCAGAGATAAGGCGATCCTTAAGGAAACCAAATTGTTCATGTGAAATACCCTGATCCAAAAAGGGTTTTAACCTCCCAGCAATCACCTTAGAGATGAGTTTGTAAAGCAGGTTACACAAAGAGATGGGCCTGAAGTCTGCAAAAGTTCGGGGCTTATCAGTCTTAGGGATAAGAGCAAGGAAAGTAGAGTTCAGGGATGGGGGAATAAATCCCGACAGTCTGGTTTGATCAATAGTGTTCAGTAAAACCGGTCCCAAGAGGTCAAAAAAATGCAAATAAAACTCCACAGGCCACCCATCAGGTCCGGGGCTATGGTCCTTCTTAAAAGATTGAAGTGAGTGCTCAATCTCTTTTAAAATAACCGAACAGCTTAGAGTGCAGGATTGTTCTAGTGGAATAAGTCTTTTAAAAAGAGAAACCACTTTAAGTTGTTGAATCAAATCAGTGCCCCATCATCCTTGAATATGGCAGAAAAGTGATTTTTACCCATCTCTTTAAGGGTAGACTCATCCTTAATAGTGATACCCTCAGAATCTTCAAGAGACCAAATCATATTATGTAATCTTCTACCAGATGCTACAGCATGAAAAAATTTGGTATTTGAGTCACCTTGAAGATCCCATTTAGTTCTACTCTTAAGTTGCCAGGATAGCTGAATATGTCTTAAGATTTTTTGTTTCTCCATAATAAACAGTGATAGCTGTGCAGCTTCTTCTCTTGTAAGGATACCATGTGATGGACCCCCCAGAATCTTCACAATTGCATGATCAATCTTAGAAATAGCCAAAGTCATACTGTCAGTCTTGTTTTTAGTCCATTTTTTGGCAGCATTCTTAAGATTACGTAACATGTGGCATAAGTCCTCAATATTAGAAAGAGAGTCAAAATTCGAGAAAGAGGACCACCAATGAGAGAACCAATTAAGGAAATCAGTGTCTTCTAACCATGAACGATTGAACTTATACGGATAATTAAAAGGACCATTTAGAGTACACCATTCAAAGCATACCGGGTAATGATCTAAGAGCTCATGACTTTTGGTCCAAGTCTTGTATGATCCCAAGGAGGGAAGAAGAGAAGAAGCAATAAGAAACCGATCTAAACGTTTGCATATACCATCATCCCCAACACGTCCATTTCTCCAAGTGGGTCCAGCCACCAGGGGAGCCACATCAACAAGCCCCACATATTCAAATAGTGAAGTAAAGTAGTCAGAAAGAGGATCCCTTAAAGCTTTTAAACCCCAAATTTCAGAGGTATGAAGGGTAAGATTTAGATCACCTCCCAGAATCAAGCCAGGAAGGTTTAGAAAACCCCCACGAAGAACTTTATCCCAGAAACACACCCTATCTCGATACGGGCCATATACATTATTCAAGATGGATCGGAGCAATGAAGATTAATACAAATTTCACCATCACAATAGAAGATGAATTCGTGGTCTAGCTTGGAGGACAAAGCTTTCTTAAAAACTGTGGCAAATTAAGTATAATTAATATTATCTTAGAATGTTAATACTATGAAAAGGTACATTGTTAAAAGATGCAACCTTATAAAGAGTCACGGTCATATATACTGGGAGGCATTCATTATTGTATCAATCATCTTTTTTTCAATTCAAAAAAAAATATATATATATTCAAGCTTCTGCATTTGTAAGCATAAAAGCTTGATAATGGCTACAATGATTCATCTTCACCAATTGCTCAAGTCCTTTATGACCCCATCCATCAAGGCAATTTGCTCACGAATATTGTCATCCAGGTGAGACTCCAAACACGCTATGCTATTTCCATTATAGCACGCTTCCTTAGTCAAGGTAGCAACTTTCTGATGCACACCCCTTATTCCTTCTTGAACTACCCATAATATTGTTTTGAAATCCTCCAAATAACCTCTGAAACTCGCATAAATTTCATGCCAGGAGGGCATAATTCCATCACCTGTTGCAGGAGAGGAAGAGGAGTTCCCGAGTATGGATGAATTCAAACAATCCTAAACACTAAAAAGGGAAGATTGAACTGAAGAACTTGAATACTGCAAAAGGAAATTGATGAAAACCTCAGAGAAGGAATTCACAGACACTTCCTCTCCGAGAAAGGATAAACACACGAGGGAGGGAAATTGTTTCACTCTGAGACAACAAAGGAATACGGACAAGTCTTGACAGATGTTCTCCTCGGAAGGATTTACAGACTGTAACTTCCCCCAATTTACTAATTTATCCGTCATCTTTGCCTTACAATCGCCCTTGTTAATTGTTAATTCCTCACTTGTGCGACGTTGAATGGTGCAAGAGGAGAACGGCACTGCTCCTGCGGTAGCCTTAATGCCACAATCACTCCACAATCCCATGGCATTTACTCTGTCGTGTGTACTCATCTCTTTTGGAGGCTGCCACCTACCCCCTGCATGAGCTTGGCCTCAGGGTTGTTGTCTAGAGGGGAGTGCCAAGTTACTCCTCTCCTACTCCTCGCGCTCAAAGAGGTAACCATATTCTTTCCTTGGGTTCTCCCTAGGCCGTTTTTGTCTAGAGGGGAGTGCCAAGTTACTCCCCTCCAACTCCTTGCGCTCAAAGAGGTAACCATAATTTTGCTGTGGATTCTCCCTAGGCCAACGACCCTCTTGTTGTTTTTTAACATGGAATTCACTTTCTTGTCGAGGGTTGATTGTAGTAAGCTATCATTCCTTGATCTAGCCTTAATCCATGATTTGCCAGATCATCAGCCCACCCATAGACGACTGTGCTAGGAATATGGAGGTTATGAATTTTTTTTTAATTCTTCCATATGTGGTAGGATTCTCCTTATAAGGGCTGCGCACTTTTTGGATCACGAACCTGGAATCGCCAAAGACAAGGAATTTTGAAATGATTAACTGCGACAAGATTTCCATGCTTTGCAACAGAGCTAGCCATTCTGCCTGATATTTGCTCTTCTTCATAGTCCCCATGCAAACGTTTTCACAGTTTTTCCTTCAGGGTCCATGATGACCCCTCCCTCCTGCCACCCCAACTTGTTTATGTTTCTAATATCCATTTTGATGCCAAAATGTTTGCTCCATGCAAGAAAAATAGATATAAGCATGCTATATCTTAAACATTCCACTTGTGGATGAAACTCGCAGCGTATTCTTCATAACAATTACGCAAAGTCGTGACTTTTCCTATTAGCGAAAAGAATCATCTAAAACAGCAAGATAGTTGAGACCAGTTTAGAAGAGCTGGTCAGTTCTCCATTGGCATGAGTGTGATGATATGCCTTGATAAAAAAATCAATCATTCACAAACTGAGAATCGACAGCAAGGGGGATTTTGCTCACTGTTAATATCATGATGGATTGGCTGCATCACTTTGTAAAATATTACGCCATAGAAATCTGCTTTGGGCAATTTGCTTCCATTAGATATGTCAAGACTTGAAACGCAGGGACAGAGTCTGTGTTTAACATTTCCTGTGGCACCAATAACAAAATTGAAAACACGCTTCTGATGGCCAAACCAAGGTAGAGATACTTCTTTAGAATTACAAGTAGTAGTTTTCTCCATGTACATATCAACACTTTGACATCTATCACCCTTTTAGAAATAAATACAAATAACATTACCAAGTTAAATTGAAAACTCTTTGCTGTAATATAAATATACTACAGAGTGGTAGAATTGGCATGCATACCAATTGATCGCCATTCTTGCAGATATCCTTTTGTTATTCTTTAAATCTTACTTGTTTTAGAATTTAATTGAAAGCAGTTTTACCATTGACGCAGATATTGATACACAAATAACAGGAATTAAGAATGGCTGTCTAAATCAAGAGGTAAAAGAAACTACTCAATGTACAACTAGATAAAACAAAATGTGATCTATGATAGCATGCATAGACACATCCTTTCAGGTAATAACATTTTTTATTTTGGAATAGTATTACAGTGTATACACAAGTCACCTAACAGGCTAACACCTATGGTACTCCCATGGGTTATGATATATGCAAATGCATTCACCAATGCCATAGTTCATTGTTCACTTGGCATTGCTCTTCAAGACTTGGTCGACCATTGTGCTGAGATAATAGATAAAAGGGTAGTGCAATATAATAAAAATCCCTGCTTCTTCTATCATGCGATTGAGGAGTGTTCCATCCTACATTCATATCAGTAGCACATCAGCTTTATGAATAAAAATCCCTGTTTCCTCCATCATGTGATTGAGGAAAGTTCCATACTACATTTATCTCAGTAGCACATCAGCTTTATGAATAAAATCTTTGAAAAACAGCTACAAGGAAAAAGGTTGTCCACTCAATAATATTCATGGCTATTGTTTATGTGGCTGGCCAAAAAAGAGCCTGTCCACAACATGAACAGGCAAAGCATATGCTGGATCTATCGGCTTTAGTCCTGGATACTCCAACAGTGAAAGGCCTACATCAATTGAACAAACACATTATTTAACATTATGTCGAGTAAAGAAACATTTAGAAAGAATTATTGTTCAAAATTTCCATTCAATAGTATACATCTTGGTGTGGCCATTGTTAAAAATTACTGAGTAATATGGCATACAGAATTCAGGACCTGCAATACCAAAGAATGTATGAAATACATCAACAGCGTCATCTGGCCTATCTGAGATACCTCCACGCTCCTTGTCCTGTAGTTCAAAGGCATACTTATAAGCCAGATCACAGGTTTTGGAACAACAGAACATAAGTACTCTGAAGTGAATATTATCTAGATCACAACCTGACAGTCTAGGATGAAGGTCTTGAGTTTCTCTTTGTCTATCCAATGCACTCGATCAATGATAATCAAACTTGATAAAACCCACCATGAATAGCACACCTGTATGGCACAAACATAAAATATATCAATACAGCATATGCTAGTACTTTTTTTACAACAAAGATGTTGTCAAACACCACGAAATTTGAGGGCTCTGACACTAATATAAAATATAGACTAATGGTTTATCACCATTTTCCGACTTCTTCACATTAATGAATGTTGGCACTAGAAAGAGGGACTTCTTAATCTCACATCAGCAAGTTTCTCAGGCCGTCCATTAAGACCTCCAGATTTCAGTTGTCGTTCGCAGAGCCACCATCCAAGAAGATCCCTGTCCACATGAGTAAGTGCACCTAATACTGCAAGGGCACCCACACAGCAGAAAACTGTGGCACAGAGAAATCAGAAGTACCTGTTAATGAACCCAAATAATCCTAATTCAACAGTAACACATTCAAGTAGTGACACCTGGCATCTCAAGATGAAAGATGAATTAGTCATAGAATATTTCCATCCCTTAAAATTATCAAACCCAAATCCTACTGGGCAATAAGCCAAGCTCCAAGTTTGTGAGAAAGATTAGTTCAAATGTGTAAACTCTAATCCTAATTGATGTGAAGTGATTCACTTCATAAAAAAAGGGATCAATACATGAATTAGAATAGATGCTAACTTCTCGCCTATAAACCTCAAGAGGGGAAAACATGTACGGAAATAGATTCAATTCTACAGTAATAAGTTTGAATGCTCAACAGTCGACCGCAACAGATTAGACAAGAAACTGAGTTAAATGTTTTAAACACAGAATCAGAGAAGAAACCAATTTAGTGAACACAAATTACTTGGGAATAAGAAACTTTCATACTTTGCCCAGCATGTGATTCTGCACCAGGAGTGCACCCAAATCCACCATCAAAATTTTTGCAACTTGCTACATAACTGATAGCCTTTCCAACATCAATTTTCTCAAGCCGATGCAAAATTGACAAGCAACATACTGCACAGTATGAAAACCTAGAAGCCATAACAAATCAGCAAACATACCATAGCTAAAATCTGATCAGTTTAACCTTCTTTCAAACCCAGATCTAACAATAATTGGAAGAAAGGTAAACAAAGTAATCCGCACCGTGTGTCAATCTCCCCCCATTCATCACCTGCAAATGACCCATCTTCCTGCTGTAATCCCACAATATCTATTTGCAGGAATTATAGTAAACAATGGGAAAATTAAAAAGACTTTGCAATTTTTTATTACAGCAGCATTGAACAATGATATCAAAACAAACTTCCAATGTTTTCTTCTTGCGTTCCTGATTATAACCAATCAACACAATTGCAGTTTTACTCTAAGAATCACTACTTTACAGGTGAATAGTACTGTTCCTAAAGCAAAGTCGTTACAAAATACTAGGTTCTATATATTAGAAAACTGTATATACTATACATATGCTACAGAAACATTCAGTCTTTAAGGTCAGAGCATGCCACTGCAAGTACAAACCTTCTACAAACAACGAGTTGTAGGTGCATGTGACATGTCAAACCTAGGAGACAATGTTAGCATCAGAACAAAATAAATTTGAGCATTGGTTTGGATGGCAAGCTAAGGTTGGCCCTAGGTGTATTATGACCAATGACTCATCAAATGGATGCACCTTGTTACCTCTCATACAGTACGAGATCCCACACATGATTCTCATCACATGACATACACTTCTTGGATGACATTGATAGATTATTGGACAGGTACATGGGCGTTACTATTATGGATGCACATAATCTCTCTGGCATTGTTCTTATGGCATGTCAAACCAAGGCCTATTGTGGGTGTGTACTGTCTAGAGAGTGGCTGCTTGAGAAGCTCTTTGTTGTGCCCCTTGAGCCTAGCAAGATCTCCAATGGTTGACGTATTTCAATGTTTTGGTGGCATATATTATGACATATTTCAATGTTGTGGTGGCATACTTGATGTGGTGTCTTGTTACTAGGAGAGAGCACTTCACATGGTCCCCTTTCTCTATGTTATTCTAGTCATCGCATGACTATGGTGGGACATGGTTTAGATGTGATTTGGTGGTACATGATGTCTAGATTGGAGCACCTTAGCACTTGGGGCTTTCTGTTACATACGGATCACACCTTAGCATGATTGACAATAGATTTGAGGAGAGCACCTTGCAAGTGTAACCCTTTTCACATGATTCTAGCATGATCAGTAGTTTGGTTTGGTCTTAGCCCCATGGCGTGAATGACCTAAGCTTATTTGGGGTTTTTTATGTATAGAGGACGTTGTTATGGCATAGACCATCACCCCTAGCAGATTGCTCCTCTTGTGCATGTTGGAAAGTGATAACTCTGAATGTCCTCCCTCATTTTTTTGGTGTGAGTGTGATGAGGGGGACTTATTTAAAGGCTTTGTCCTTTGTACATTTATGTAAAAAGTGACTTTTATATAAATAAAGTTGTGTTTTATACTTTATAAAGTGGGTCACATTTAAAGTGATGTATTTAAAAATTAATGAGTTTAATTATTAAAAGTGAATTTAATGTAGACCCTTGATTTTGTTATTAAATCTCAATCCTAGATTGGGTAGTTAGTAAAGTAGTTACAAAATTTGAAGTATAAAACAAAGTGAAAAGGACAAACTAAGACACACACCATCAGAGAGGAAGAAGAAAAGTGAAGGAGAAGAAGAGTTTCCCTGGCAGAGGTGGCAAGATTTCCAAGAGAAGAGTAGCAGCACGATTCTCAATGCAGCCTGAACAGTGCCATACAGCAAACTGACAGTATTATACAGCCACACGTGTGGGCTCGAATCCCTAGGCAAGTGAGTACAGCAGTAAGTACAGACCATACAGCAGTAAGTTTCAGGCACACATGCACATGTTTTTCAAAGCAGAAAGTACAGCAGACCGTACAGGCTGTACTGGCACGTATGGACAGGCATACAGCAGACCGTACAGCTGCTGGTTGACACGAATTACGAGGTAGATTGCTGATGTTTCAGTTTTGTGGAATTTTGTCAGTGAGGGTTGATGGAAATTTCTGTGTATTGAAATTTTTTCTGAGTACTCCTAATAAAAAAATTATTCTTCAGGGTTTTTTCCCATGTTAGGATTTTGCCTGGTCTTTTTGACCAAAAATTAGCTGTATTTGATGTGCTTGCCTAAGTTTCAGTATTTGAATGACTTTCAGCGTGGTGGTTTTAACTTCCGAGTTTGGCATACGAATTTTCAATTAAGCCCTAGATGCTCAAAGTGTTTGACATATTGTATGAATGAGATTTTTCATGCTTATGGCATTTTTCTTCATGGTATCAAAGCGATAATGAAGTAGGAAGCAAGAAGTGTAGAAGAAAGTGTTGTGGTTGTCTTTCAGTTGTTCTTGCTGTAGGTGGTTTTCCAATGATGGACATACGGTTTGAGGATCGGTTGGATGGTGTATCCAACTATAATATACCTTGGAAAGTAAGAATTACTGTTGTATTGAAAGAATGGAAAATTTGAAGGTCTGCAAACACTACGATAACTAAACCAACAGATAAGGATGAGCTTGAAGAGCATGAAGCTCTTGAAGCTAGGGCCCAGAGAGTAATCCTGGATGGTGTTAGAGACCATCTCATTCCACATTTAGTAGAGAAGAAAACAGGTAAGGAGATGTGGGATACTTTGAACCAATTGTTCGAAGCTAAGAATGAGAACCGCAAGATGGTGCTTAAAGACAAGCTACACAGTATTAAAATGACTAAGGATGAAGGTGTAGCCTACTACTTCACTCGTGTTGCACAAGTGAAGGACGAGTTGGCAATTGTAGGAGAGATAGTCTCTGATTCAAAGTTGGTGAGGACAGCCTTTAAGGGCTTCACCAAGAACTGGGACGTCTTTGTAAAGTGTAATGTAAGTAGAGAGAAGCTTCCTAGTTGATCCAGATTGTGGGATGACTTTACTCAAGAGGAGATTCGAGAGGGGTCTTGGGTTGGTCAGGTTAGTGAGGATGTTGAGCAGAACGTGGCACTTGCAACAAAAGTAAAGAACAAGAAGAAAGACTTGAGTCAGATTAGATGCTTCCAGTGTGGTCAGTTGGGACACTATGCCTCAAAATGTCCTAAGAAGAAGAAGAGGAAGACAGAGAAAGACACAATTGCCTCTGCTACAGTAGAAGAGTTTGCAGCAAAGTTCGAACAAGAATTTTCTCTGGTCTATATTGACTCTAGTGTAGGGAGCTCAACTTTTGAGCATGTATGGATTGTTGACAGTGGGTCAACCAGGCATATGACTAGAGTCTATGATGCCTTTCAAATTATCACAGAGTTGGGACCATGACATTATATTTAGACAGATATTGACAGTCCACATGTAGTTATACAAGGAGTTGTAACAGTCAGGTTCCAACTGGTCCTTGGTGAGGTCCTAGAGATACATGGAGTTCTCTTTATTCCTGGGATGGGAGTTAGCAAACTCTCGGTATCATCCTTTGAGGATGAAGGTTATGGGATGATGGTGAGATCTTATCACATTTTTTTTGTATCGTAGAGATGAGCCAGTTGGTACTACCATTCTACTTGGTGATCGCAGGGACAGATTATATGTTTTGAGAGGACATCTTGTATGTCCAAGCACAGGTGGATGGTTGTCAGAGTCAGATGATGGAGCAAGAGATGCACCTATCCACATGTGATTTACATTTCTTCTAATGCAAAGAGTGATTCTCTCCGTAGTACTGGAAGAATACTCAATCAGTCCAGTGGTGATGGTGATGGAGCAGGATGATCGGGCTCAGGTGGAGTCTCGTGAGTCAGAGTTTCAATTCAAGGTCGAGCACTTGTCTCCGAGAGTCATTCAAGAGCAAGAGGGAGCTACTTCAGGAATCAAAGATGGAGATTCAAATGGTGCTTGAAGGACCTTCCTCGTTAGGAGGGAGTGTCGGTAAATGATAACTCTTAAAGTCCTCCCTTATTTTTTGGTGTGAGTGTGATGAGGGGGACATATTTAAAGGCTTTATCCTTTGTACATTTATGTAAAAAGTGACTTTATATAAATAAAGTTGTGATTTGTACTTTATAAAGTGGGTCACATTTAGAGTGATGTATTTCAAATTAATGAGTTTAATTATTAAGTGAATTTAATGTAGACCCTTGATTTTGTAATTTAATCTCAACCCTAGATTGGGTACTTAGTAAAGTAGTTACAAAATTTGAAGTATAAAACAAAGTGAAAAGGACAAATGAAGACATGCTCACGATCAGAGAGAGGAAGAAGAAAAGTGAAGGAGAAGAGTTTCCCTGGTAGAGGTGGCACAATTTCCAAGAGAAGAGCAGCAACATGATTTCTAATGTAGCCTAAACAGTGTTGGACAGCAAACTAAAAGCATTGTACAAGGACAGATGTGGGCTCGAATCCCTAGGCAAGTGACTGTGCATTATTTGCAATCCGTACAGACCATACAACAGTAAGTTTCAGGCACATGTGAGCACGTTTTTCAAGGCAAAAGTACAAGAGACCATACAAGCCATATTGGCATGTGTCGATAATCGTACAGCTGTTGGTTGGCATGAATTATGAGGTAGATTGTTGTTGTTTCAGTTTTGTGGAATTTTGTTAGTGAGGCTTGAAGGAAAAAATCTATGTATTGAAATTTTTTCTGAGTACTCTTCTTAATAAAAAAGTTCTTCAGGATTTTTCCCCAGGTTGGGGTTTTGCCCGGTCATTTTGACCAAAATTAGTTGTGTTTGATGTGCTTGCCTAAATTTCAGTATTTGAATGGCTTTCAACGTGGTGGTTTTAATTTCCAAGTTTGGCATATGAATTTTTAATTAAAGCCCTAGATGTTCAAAGTGTTTGACATATTGTATGAATGAGATTTTTCATGCTTATGCCATTTTTCTTCAATGCACACATGTTTAGGTTGTTCTAGACTTGTCAACAGCTAGTTTGACCATATTCAGATTTGGTTGGAGGATAATTGCACGAGTACCCTTGCTTTAGTGGGTTGTTTTCACACTTGGAGTGTTTTGTCATGAGGCGAATTAGGGTTTTAGGTGGAGTGTTCACCTTCAATGGCACATTGTGTTAAGGCATCTTCCCACATATTACTAATTTATTTCTTGATTTGATGGAATTGCAACCTCCTCTTGGGAGTTGCTTGAACTTTTATTGACCAAGCACATGGATTGATGCCACCTCTTACCTTGTTGACTCCTCATTCTTGGGATACACAGTTTCCACATGGTTTGAGGAGTGGAAACCTTGGAGATCACACTTTGGAGGTTGTTGGAAAGGAGTCCTAGCCTTGGTTGCTATCTTTGACATGTGGCCAAGCCTTCATGAACCTCCAGTACTTTGCTTAGTGGGCTAATTCTTCATTTGAAACTTTATTGAACACTTTTGCATGCTTATTAATGTTGCATCCATCTTGGGGGAGCTACATCTACTATTTTGAGGAGATTTTACTTGGTCTATGAACTTAATGGATCGTACGTCCACCTTAGAAGAGTTTGAGGAGCCACAATGACTTGGAGATTACAGTTTGCACATTTATTGAGGGTTAGTTAGAGGAGTGATCTCTCTTGGAGGGGTTAGAAGAGGATGTTGAAGCCTTTGACATGATCCTTTAGCTATTTTGAGGATGCGTCCCACCTATCATTTCATCTTGCTTGGAGATTTGTACATGTAGCACGGCCACGACTATTTTATCTAATGCTCGACTTGTCCACTCTAGTTAGTTAGTAAATAATGCTAGTTTATGCATTCCCAGATTATATATGGGGCTTTTTATGCATATGATTATTTTATTATGGAGGTTTGAGCCTAGAACTCCATATAAGCAAGGTTCCTCCATTTGTAATGGTTGTTGGTGGTATAAAGAGGATTGCATCTCTTTGCTTTTGTCTATTGTTATTACTTTATTCCAATTTATGGAGTATATTTCTATGTTGGTTATTCATCTTAATCACACTTGTTGATTGACATTGCTAGAAGTGACAACATACTTTAATTCTACAGCAAAATAGCAAACCAAGCTGATGGCAATCCTTTACCTTGGAGAAAGCTTTGGAATAAGGTTTTATCTTTCCATTTCTTTGCTATTTTTATTGTCTAGTTGGACTGTCTATGTTATGCCATATATGTGATAAGTTGCATGTTATTTCAGCTAGTGATAGGGTCACCTTCTATTGAGTTGCATGTGCATTTTAAGAAGACCCTTCCCATTTTAACTTCTAGCTTTGTAAATATGCCCCATATTCTGTTTTCTGCACATTTGTAAGAGCATTAAGTAGATCCACCGTTAGTCATCCATTTGCATCTGTAGTATTTATTGGATGACCCCAATAGTCATTGCAGATTTTGGCACTAGTCTTACCCCATCAACCACCATAAAAAAATTGTTTGTTAGAAATTCCTGTCACTTGGAGCCAGTGCATTCCAACTATTGGCTAAGAAACTGCAACTCAAGGGCATCTAAGTTGTCAAAATCACCCGAGGATTGCACCCAACCTGGGCCACACCAACCCTTGACATGGCTGGATTTTTGGGTGTCTCCACCCAACTAACTCACCCCTAAGGGGATTAAACCCGAGTCACCCTGTTGACGAGACCCATACCTTAAACGAATGAGCTAGCAGGAATTGACCAACCACCATAAAATTAATCTTATAAACTTTAAACAAATATGTTTATTTAAGGAAGCTCTTCATTTCACTTTGATCCCTTACTATCATAGCCTTAGGGATACCCCCCTCGTACTAAAGAAGAGTTGGTCTAGAGAGAAGAGGTTTATGTGGTGATAGTGGAACCCTATTGAGTTCCCTTTTAGCTTGAACCAATCTTAGGACTTGGGATCTTAAGCGCAAGATAGATTGATAACACACCTCACTCCAGTTTTAAGCTCGGGGGAATTCATAAGCTTATGCCCACATTTCTCAAACCCAATAGCTAGGATCATTTCTTCACATCAGATCAACCATGAAGCACCCTATTCTTCTTCACACCAAATTTCCACCCATGCAAACATCTCCAAACAAGAGGGTGGCACCCAATAGTACCAAAACATAAAGAACAATGTTTTTGGTCTTGAAAAGACTCACCATAATTGACTTCATAAGTTCCCCTTGCCCATTGTTCAAATGGATGACCACTGTAGATCATGAGATAAGAAAAATGATTTTATTATGTCCAACAATTGACCAAAAGATAGGTGAATGTTACAATTATAAAATAGTAAATAATAGATAAGCATTAGTAATAGTAATTAATAATATTAAATAGAGTTTATGAAGAGAAGTCTCTCTTCAATAAGTGATGGCCAAGACATATTTAAGGCGGCCATATCCATTGTAATCAATCATCCATTCATATATTAATTATTTATTCATTCATATTCTGAATATTGAACATCTTCCTCCTTAAGTCGGATATGGGCTAGCTGATTACACTCAGATACGATGTAACATTGGTATCAGAGCGGATTCACTCCTCTTACTCGAGCTCGAATTCGGCTCAACGGCTCCTAATTCTCCTTGCTGCTCCATTTCCTCTCTGTCGTAACCTCACTTTCCATTCTCCTCCACTTACTTTCAACCATCACTCCCTCATGTTTCATTCTTCATTTCTCTCCACTGTGAACGCTCACTCCAACGCCCCCAAACCTCACCCCTCTGCATGCACTCACGCCCTCAACCTCCTCGACTTACCTCCATTCATCTCCCCTCCTCCCACGCGCGTCCCTCTGCACATGTTTGACTAAGCCTCCTCCCATCGTTGATCCCTCCACACCTGCTCCCTACGCTACTCCCACCATATTCGGCTGCATACTATAAAGAAGTTCATGTGTGGTTATTTCAATTAAAATATATTGTTTTAGCCCTAGTTGTGCATTAAAGGAAAATTTACAATCAGTTCGACATAGAGCCAAAATAAAAGACGACATGAGCAAACTCAGCTTTGAGGACAAAGCTTTCCCAAGGGGAAGGCAATACTACAATTATAAAATAGTAAATACTAATCATTGTAATCAATCATCCATTCATATAGTAATTAATAATATTAAATAATAGTAAGTAATAATATTAAGTAGAGTTTATGAAGAGAAGTGTCTCTTCAATAAGTGATGGCCAAGCCATATTTAAAGTGGCCATATCCATTGTAACAATCATCCATTCATATATAATTATTTATTCATTCATATTCTCAAGATGGAACATCTTCCTCCTTAACCCGGATGCGGGCTAGCTGATTACACTCGGATACGGTGTAACAGTGAATGGGACTAAGAGGTACAATTAGTGATAAATCCCTGTAGGAATTCCCTTGGTTACTCCAAAAGCATGAAAGATGAGCAAAACAAAAATTCGTATGGAAAAACCCAAATAAAAAGAGAGTACAAAGGGATAAACCCAAAATGTAAACCTTGTTATCACTCAAGAGTTCATAGTTGAAAACATTGCCGAAAAATTGTCGATTTTCTAAAAAATCATGATTTTTTTTGCCTACTAATTTTTCGGCCGAAAAAATCATAATTTTTTGGAAAAATCAAACCTCACAGTTTTTTGAAAAAAAATATGACGATTTTCTAGGAAATATTTACGCAACAACTCAAAAAATTGCCAAGGAGACTAGGCAGCGGACTTTAAGGCCAACTTTGAAATTTTTTGGGGCATTTTCATAGTTTTAAAAATAAGGGTTTTCTAAAAAATAATTAACCAATTTTATACAAATGAAATTGAAGTCGATGATATTAAATGGTTATGTTTAAGAATTAAAGTCAAAGGATGGGAAAAAAAAGACAAGAAGGATTGAAGGGAATGGAATTTAACCAAGCACATCAAACTCTCTATGTACCTTGATGTTGGTGGTGTTGATGCCTGATTGTTGAAGTTGATTGAACTCCTCTGTCATGACCTTAATAAAAATGTACTCTTTAGTCATACAAAATCACGTATTGAGCATGGGAAGCTTTTTCTAACTAATTTTAACACTTGGATTAGGAAGTTTCATCAAAATTGTATGGTGTCAACTAATGTCCTTGGAGGATCAACTTCAAGATTCGAGGTAGAGCCTAGAGGAGGGGGGATGACCAATGTTCCAACAGCTGTTGAAACTTCCAAACTTATAATCTTTGAAACTTTGATGTATCAATTTTTACTTGGCATCTAAGTTACCAGGATTCGGATTCGGATACGGATCCACCAGTTTTTTGAAAACCCAGGATCCGGATACAGCGAGGATA
>LPNX011113760.1:2500-49562 GCA_001517045.1 Pseudotsuga menziesii | reverse complement strand
TGGCTCTGTTAGTGTCACTGTTTTTTAAATTTTTTTAAATAAAATGCTGTGTTACCTTAAAGTTTAGTGGCTCTGTTAGTGTGGTTAAGAGTTGTCACTTTAAAATTCTGTGTACATATCACTGTGTACAATATATTTCTGTGTAAAAATCACTGTGTACAATATATTTGATATTTCTGTGTAAAAAATTAAAATCACTGTAACTTTACTAATTTAAATTTTAGAGTAAGCCCGTCACTGTTTCCAGGATATTTGTTTTCGTCATATTTATAGAGAGAGGAATGTCAGGGCTGATAATCTCTCCAAACTTGGTTTAAGGATGACTAAAGGGATGTGTAACATTTGGGAGCAACAAGGCGAATTGTTGCATGAGATATATCAAGGACCTTTTATGGCTTTGTGATAAATTATAAATATCAGTGCAAATGTTCCAAGAGGTGGATCGAGGACCTTTTATGGCTTTGAAATAAATATCAATGCAAGTGTGGAAAGCATTCATAGAGAAGAAGAGACCTCTCATGAGTCATAATTAAGCGCATAATCATGTTTTTTTTGAACTTTTTTTATCCTAGATATAGATAAAACATGGAAGCTTTTTTTTCCCATTTTGGTGCATAGTAGTTTGACAGTTTGTAATTTTGGAGTTATGACCGATATCATTACAGTCATTTTTTTTTGGATGTTAGCATGATGGTATAACCATGATGCAGAAAGACTACAATTATGTAGCTTCATAACCTTAAAAGTTTTAGTAGAAAGTGTTATATAATATAAAGTTTAAACCAATCGGGAGACTAAATAGTAAACCTCGAGGTCGACAGACATGAGTGCACTGTGCAGTAACTTGTAAGCAATGATCATTGATAAATATTAAATTAAAAACCTCGAGGTCGACAGGAATTGGAGGAGTGGGGTCTGCCGCGAACGTTGTGCGTTCTGTCTGCTGCGCGTGATGTCCATCCAGAAAACGCCAAAAGTTTCACCTTGAAACCCTCGCTGAGTCGCTGTCTGCTGCGCGTGCTGAGGAGTCCAGAACAATCTGTCGGTAGTGAGGCCCGTGGGGTGGGGAAACTTTTATAATGAAGCTGATATTAAAATATATTAAACTCGCCAGCTAGGGAGCAGGTCCGGCCCACCAAAACGCGAGTGTCTCTGCACAACCCGCGGATCCGTATCATTTTTTCGGGATCCATATCACTTTTCCGGGATCCGTTTGCACTTCGACGGGATCCGTTTCCGACCAGCAGGATCCGTTTCCCTGCTTCACGGCGACGGCAGATAGGCGGATCCTTCACGGATCCGGATCTGAACCGCGGATCCGGGATCCATCTCCCTCAGCCGGCGGATCCGGTAACACAGCTTGGCATCCACGATATCGTATATATCAGAGCTTTCTCCATATTTATGTGCCAATGTGTTTATTTGATGTTGTTGTTGCTTTATATGTTTAAAATTCTGAAAAAAATGTATATTTTGTATTTATTTTTTAATGTTTTCTGTGGTTTGCCGATTTCTTCGCTGATGTTGCCGAGAAGTTGTATTCGGGACCCTTGTTGATTTTTTGCCACTGCCGATTTTTTCAACTATGCTCGAAACTGTCCTCCAGAATTTCAGTCCCAATGGGATCAAATGAAACATACAAGGAAATTGCCAATGTCACCACACACAGTTCCTCTCACTTTGGGCTAGTGCTTTTCTAGCCTGAAACAGGAAACCCTAGTAATCTGAGTGTAAAATATTCAAGTACACCTTGTAACATACTTCAAATCTGCAAACTGTACTTGTTCTTATCTTTAAATCAGACCAAATCAGATCCCCCAGTGTCAAAGTAAAAGATCAGCGAAACAAATCTCTTTTTAAAGTGTTTTGACTGGTGCCTTAAATCCAGTGGGCATGGAGATGGAGAAGGAGAGAGAAAATTGATTTGGCATACGATAGCCCTATCAATTCAAAAGATTACACAGCAATTAATCAAACTCATCAATGAACAAGAATTGGCCACCAACATAATGTTACCTTTATTCTAGAGCTGTTAATACAAGGTCTGAAGGTATCAGCTTTGCCCTCAAAGTACCGTAGTGGATGAACACCATCAGAGCAACTTCCAATGCTCATTCACAAAATCACTTGATTACATCAACATGCAAGGACTCGAGAGAACGAAAGATAGAAGAAAGAATGAGGAAGCTCATGAATAACAATAAAAACCCTCAATAACCTCTTTGCCTCTTATAGAATTAGTATGGGAGTGTAAATACTAAATAGAAAGACTCATAATTTATCTTATTAATAGAATTACGATCTTTTTTCCAAAGGAAAGAGAAAAGGAACTGAAAAACAATTATGAGTCATTATCCTGCAAATAATACACAGCAAAAGAACTGAAATATGCCTGGAATAACTGCATGTATGGAAGAAGGTAAGAAAAATAATGGTCTCAAGGAGGGCATAGTACTTCTCTAGCTCATAATGGAGGAGAAAGAACCAAAAGTTAAAACAAGAGGCTAAGAAGCATGTCCAAAGTAAAAAGAGGGGAATCTCCAAGCAAACCCACTTTTTCTCAATATAGAAGGGTCTTTCTTTGGGAGAAAAGTCAACATGCCACTTTCTCAACATGGAAGCATTTTGCTTTGGAAGGCAAGCTGCAAGACACATCAAAGATTCCCTTCTCAATTGGGGTGCACTAGTCAAAATAACCACCATAAATCAGCCATCCATTCATCCTCCATGGTGAGGAGTTCAATAAACCTGTGTAAGAAAGAAATACCAAACAGAATCTAAAACACAATTCACACACACAGTACACAAAGATTTTCCCTGGAAACCTTTAACTAGAAAAAACAACCAAGCTAAGAGTTTCTCTAGTACAACACAATACAATATTATAGCATCCAAAAGCCTAATCCATTAACCCAGATTAGATTACAACCATAATTCCTTAATCGCAATTAGTTTACAATGGGCCAGAAAAGCACAAAACATACCATAAACAGACTCCCTTTGTTCTAGAAACCTCCAAAGATGACAACAAATCTCCAACACATATATCCTTTCGAGCAAGGGAAAGGGCTCTAGAACGTTGACAAATGTCCACAACCATAGTGCACCACATTTAAATCAACACATAGGATAGGACCAGGAAAAAGCACCCACTGAAACTGGACAAGAGCACTTATCTCAACTGCTAAAAATATGTTGCATCATGATATACAAAAGTACTCAGAATCCTTAGAGAACTGTTATCACAGATATGTTGTAGCTGGGCTACTATGATGCAGCATACAGATTTTCTCTTTTCCTCTGAGCCAGATATACTGATGGGGATACCGCATGGATCATCGTTTGCACCATGAACCATTGTGAGCCCTTATTCAGTAGCAGATGCAGAGTATTTCTTTGCCAGGAGTGAGATCTCCTTGTCCTTTGAGATGACTTCAATGGTGACTTAGTTCATTCGAGCAGAGCAGCAGAGATGGTACACAGTTCACAGATGGGCATATCAATTAGAGACATTTATATGGTGAGATCGGGTATATCGCTTCTTGGTAGGATTTTGCTCTCTAATGTTTACTAACACCTTTGACTTGTTATGCTATGATAATAATGGTGACCTATGCTTATATTATATGTTCTACTGATGATTAACTTGTGTTGAGAATGATTGGAGAATCTGATGTTGAAGACCATTGCTTATGCCATGCTTTACACAACTTTTAAACTTTAGTGCTATGTTGGTTCCATGTTCACTTGTCCTCACCCATTCAGTTTCATCTGTGATTGATTTTTCCCCATGACTTCTGATTGATTGAGACCTATGAGATTGAACATCATCTTCCCCACTTTGACCCCTATTCATGATGGATCCCATGTTGTTTTCTGTCTCGGCTCTTTGTTGTGCAACAAACATGTCGATGCCTTGATCCTTCTCGGCCAGGAGAACTCGCTGGCATTAGTTCTTGAGCTTAGGTGAGTTGGGTTTTGAAGCCTTGACCTCTCTAGTTGGTTGCCCCCGATGTTTGGTCCTGACTGTAGATATTCCCCCCTAGTTGCCCAAAGAGTGTCAGCGGAAGCGATATGTCTACCATTATTACATGCATTATGTGTTATATGCTATATACTGTGAAATGCAAGCCCTCAAATAAAGTTGCAAACTGTGTCTTTAGACACAACTCAAAAAAGGCTGTGAAATGAAATTGTTAAAGGCCCGAATAAAGCAGTGGATAAATAAATGCAAAATCTAAAGACTGTTGGCCATCTTATTGAAATGTAATGATTAATTCCTCATAGAGCCTGCGGGTTTTGATGTGAGATGGAGCAAGGGTCAACTTATACTAAGTGTCCCATAGGATCTGTTCACTACAGTTTCTTGTGTACTTGACGCAAGGGTCCTAGAAAAGATCCTCACGGAGCTTGATTGTAAGCATGGATGTGAGTTGTAGACATGTTAAAGTTGAAAGAACTCTTTTTAAATCAACTTATCCACTTGTGAGACACCACCATTCCCTCTTGTTATCTATCATGCATATGTCACTGTGGTTGTGTGTATTTGTTCTCATTCGTAGAGATCATATGGTTAAAGTCAATTAGAAGTCATTACCTTGTTGCCTAAGCCTTGTTTTCCACCTTCATCCAACATCAGCAAATTGATTAAGCTTTGTAAGTATGGCATACACAAGGGACTTCGGGAAGATTCAAAGAGTATTCAAAGACACAGGTATATTTATTTTATTATTATTATTAGTATTATTATTATTGTTGTCACCATGATTCTGATTAACATGTTTAACATCTTGGAGAAGTTCTTACCTTGGATGCATGCAAGATCAGATCAGTTTAGTATCTCACCTTTAGTTTGGGTACTTTGACCAAGTCAAACACGATTCCCAAGGCAGTGATTACAAAAATCAACAGTGCTTATATTTTCTCCAGACATGCCCAAGACCAATACTGCAGCCTCAGTTTTCATCAGATGGTCACAGTTATTGAGTTCCAAAGATTATTTTTCTTTTTATTATTGACTCTGGCCATTATTTTTATTATGAGATGTTGATATTTATGGCATTTTAAATCTCCAGACACTTTTGTACAGTCAGTCTCAGCCTGAAAGAAGTTATGATGATTTTTATTATTTCCAAGGAAATGGAAAGGAAATGGTTGATGATGTGTTTGGCTCCTCGGATCATTTTGGCACTACTTTCATCCATTTTCATGCTCCGGATTATTATTTTGGCTCTCTTAGGGAGGACGTCCCCCATAGGGCGAAATTGGTTAAAAGGGCCCAAATAAAAGTGTGTAAATCAAGTTGTATCTTTAGAAATATGTATGGGGTGTTGATTTTTCTGAGCAGCATCGAGAGCCCTTCTCTTAGGAGAATGGGACCACCTGGTCTGGGACCACGGTGAAGACTCAACCTAGTGTTGAGTGACCATTCTATTGAAAGGTAGATATCTAGTCTGGGACCATGATATAGACCTAGCTCTGCCCTAGGTAGACTCAACCTTGTGTTGAGTGGACATTTGCTCCGGGACCACAATGTAGACCAGTCTAGTACTGGTAGACTCAGCTTAGTTCTAAGTAGCCATTCTCTTGGAGAATGATGGCACTATAAGCCCTAGACTGGGTCTAGGCATGTGTGGCACTCTGACCCTTGATCCATGGACTTGGTGTACTTCTCCAAGGATTAGCTACCCTTGGTTAAGATACTCTAGTACCAGATCTAAGTGTCACACAGTGTGTGAGATAAAAGCATTAATAACTCTCTTGGTTTATGATGATGTACTTTTGAAATCAAAAAGGACCATAGGTAATGACCACAGGGGCACTTGGAAAAAAAAGGCCAAAGTCAAAAATCAAAATAAATAAAGACTTTTGTACCACAGGTGGAATTAAAAAATAAATAAGAACTTTTTGTAAAAGTCAAAGATAAATAAAAAGACCTTTTTGTAATAGGTGAAAGCAAAATTAGGAAAAGATTAAAATATTATTTTTATCTTTTCTAATTTTTGTCCACTTACAGGTGAATGAAGGCTATAAAAGAAGATCAAGTCTTCTCATTATTACACACAAGTTTGCTCTGACAGGTGATGTTGCAATTTTACTGAAGTCTCCATTGAAAGTTGTTTTTGCCTCAAGCTAGGGCATCTATCTTTTCTCAAGCTAACCCTCAGCTAGGGTTTCATCACTTGGGCAATTTCTTGGCAGCCTTATTCAAATCCTTTCTTCATCCTTCAGATCTGGGCAAACAGATTCAAGATCCGAGCAGCCTTAACTAGATCCAAGCGGCCTCACGTATCCAGGCAGTGCTGGTTTTTGGGCAGCCCTATTCTCTCCTCACGGGCTGCTTGTGTTCTTCGGGCAGCCATCTAGGGCTCAGCCCTTTTCTTATTTCAACCCACGGGCTTACCCTAGGCACCCTCGGGCAGCCCCTAGCAGGCATACCTGTGAGGGTTTGGCCCACGGGTAGCCTAAGGTAAGCCCTAACAGGGCTGTCGTGGCCACGGGCAGAGAAAGGAGACCCAGACAGCAGCCGAGCAAGGAGCAGACCACGGGCAGCAGGAAAAAGACAGTCGGGCAGGCAAAACCGGTCAACAGGCAACAAAAGGACAGATTCGTACAAATTCGTACGGTCGTACGGCAGAAGGGTACAGAATACCAGTGACAGTCAGATCTGACTTGGGCAGCTTCTGTCCGTTTTGGGCAGGAGGGAGAAAATCTCAATTTTTCTGAAAAGCCCTAAATTGGTAATTTTTGTAAATTCTGGAAATTGTGGGTAAAATTATCAGTCTGATTTTTACTGATGAATTTTACCGTTGTTGTGGGTAAAATCCAGATCTGGATTTGAGGAACTTTTTGAAGAATTTTTTGAGTCATCTCATTTACGAGATGAGTTATTAATGCTTTTGGAGTTTTTGTCCTTTGAAGGTTTCCGCAGTGAAAAATCTTGTGTCCATTGTGCTGATGTGATGAATGTGTTTTTTACTAGACTACTGATTTGTTTAAGTTTATCTGCAAATTTTTAAAGTTATATGCTATTGCTAAAATTCAACATGGGGGATGGGCTAATGACCCCCCCATGTCCCCTAAGTGTCAAACTTGCAAAAATAATGATTTATCATGTTGTAAAAATAAGTTTTATGAGGTAATTCTCCCCCCTCAAATGCATTTGTCTAAGTTGATCCATGTAATGTAAAATTAAAAGATCTCCATCGTTGATGATGTTTTAATCTCAACCGTTGGATGGATGTTTGTTAGAATGTGGACACACTCTCGATCTATTTAAGAGTTGTGATCCCCTCATTGTATCCCATTGGGATATTTGGCTCTTGACTATTGGAATAAAAAAATATTTTCAGAGAAATCCTGCCTTCTTTGTCATAGATTGTTCTTGTGCTTGATTGCAAAATTATTTCCGGAGGTGTTCCAGTTAATTTATGCTTGTTCCAAATATATTTATGTAAGGGTCGTGTTGTTTGCAGGAGGACATCCTCTCTTGGAACATTTTTGTGAGAGATCCAACTCTCTCCATCTGAAGACGTTGACAATCAGGGGGGTTTTCTAATGTGTCTTTGATCATTGGTTATGCTTGTTGATTGATCTTGCATTCGTAGTTTCTATTTCTATAGATCAATTCTAACTTGATGCGGGTTGTTCTTGCAGGAAGAAGGGCGCACTAGCTCAACCTAGGCAAAATCAATTTGGCTTGGAACTTCATCAAATTTGCTTGAAATTGCGTCAAACCGGGGTAAAGTGTCATTGCACTTGGCATCTACAAGATTTCCAGGTATTTATGTTAGTATTTCTTTATTTTAATTTCCAATCCACCCGAAAAATAATTAAAAGTTTTAATTTAAAACCCTAACTAAAACCTTCTATAATTTCTCTAGGTCATTCTATTGTGATTTTTGGTGAAAACTTTTTGGGTTATTTCACTTCCCCCTAGAGCTAAGTGGGTTTACCAAGATGTCATCATTGGGGACTCCATCTTCCCTAAACCTAAGGCACTAATCTTCTGGCAAATCGCCCTCCTAAGGTTTTTTGGGCATCTCTTGGCTTGTATTTTTGGGCATTGTCAAATCTATCTTCAAGCCAACTTAATCAAGTGCTAGCTTACTTTAATTCTTCTTCAATCCATCACTCTAGGCATACTCTTACTCTCCACCATCAATTCCCCCGAGGTAGTCATATTGATCATTTGCACTAGCACTTACCACCTAGATCTATATAATAATTATTCAGTCACTGAACATAAACATATTTTGGGCCACTTTTCCACTATCTAAACCATTATAGGCCAAAACATCCTTATCAGTGGCTATTTTCCTCGGATCTAGAGTTTCTCTAGCTACACACCTTACGTACTCTATCACTTTAGTTTGATCTAGTGTGTTAGCTTTAGGTCTTTCCGTCTAGGTTAGATCAGGGTCTCCCCCTTTGTCACTTGGCTTATCAGTGGCGTAAAGCAAAGGGTGTCCTAACCAGTGTGACAACCAATCCATATATGGGGTTGGGATACTCGTAGTTCACCTCTTTAGTTGCCCGTTCCCTCTACCGTCCTGAATAGGATACCATTTGTGGGGCAATTACAAGTTGTGTGATAACAAGAACCAAAACCCATCTTCACTGCTAAAAGTGTGACCCATGGCCACTATTATTTTTAGGCAAAGCAAAAGGCACAAAAGCATTTCTTCTGATCACCACCAAAATTGACAGCCATGTTGTGTGCAATCGTGGGTATCCAGAATAGGTATATGGCCTCTCAGAAAAACAAAAAGGCACAAATTCTCTAATCATCACCAAAACTGATGTCCCTTCCCTTCTCCATACATGTTATCCAAAAAGGTGACTAGATTCTGGAAATATGGACTTTCTAAAAATAGAAAGCTTCAGAAATAAACAAGTCTCAAAAAACTGGAATACCTTTTTGCAACTCCCATCCTCTCATGCATACCTCAAATATGGCATATTGCATGCATGCATGGGAATCCTGCTGAAAATAGAACTGAGGTACCAAAACATCTGAACTGTTGCACTGAATATGGTATACCTTGTAAAACATGGATCTCTGCATTGATCTCCATACTCAAACACAAAGTCTAGAACAAGGAACTAGAATAAGGTACTAAATCTGGGCAATGCTTCCACAAACTGTCAATGTCGATCCAATCAAGAGGGACTTCGGAGAATTCCTCCCTAATTCTAGAATGTACTCGCGCAGGTGCTACTGAATCTCTATTCAAGTCACCTTTCCCCGCCAGTCTTAATACAACAATTCTTCTTTATGTATCTTGAGATTCGTTTCTTTTACTGCAATTCAAAATTTTCAGCCGTCATCTTCACTTGTATAGTCAGTGCATTCTGTTGAGTAAATTATACAGCCACCAATGCATACGATGCCTTTGTGGAGTGTGGGGTCACAGGGTTTGGATACACCACCTTTGCTAAAATGCCAACCACAAAGTTTGATTCCAAATGCCTTGAAATCAAGATGAGCCCTGTCACATGATGCTGCCATACAAATTGCCTTGTCCCGCTGTACAAATTCGAATTGCCTTGTCTCTTTCTCCAAGCGGGTGTGTGTGCCAAACGTTGTCTTGACACAGAACTCTGAAACAGCCCAACGTGACAATCACCAAGGATCGGATACCATGTTAAACTATAAATTGGAGAATATACAAAGAGACAAGTGAGGGAGATGGAAAAATAGATAGGTATTATATCAATGCTTCATCAAATTACATACTTGAGTGTCGTATATACTATATATATGTAGCAAGTTCCATTATTTCCATTAGGAACTGTTCACGTAATTCATAAATACATTAACTTAAAATGCCATTTATTATGTATGACTTATATCTCACTTTATGATATTATAACATTGCTTGAATACAACATTTATTACTCCTTACATAAAATAAAGATTACAATATCTGACAGTTGACATCCATTTGCATCATAGAAGTTCTGTTTGTTAGTCCATAGCACCTTGTTCCATCTCTATTCATATCACCTGCTAATTTTACATTCATGAGAAATCAACCAAAAAAAACTACCAAGCTTCATAGAAATGAATTCTGGTAAGATGCTACCCTCGTGCAAAACTTTAAAAAAAATGTGAATATAAATATAAAAAATAATCAATTGTTTGGTAACATACATTGCTTTGCACATCATATCACGCAAGGATAATATTGCTCAAATTGAGCAATGCTCCAAAGTAAATAAGAGGATACACACTGATATCTTGTCTGCATCAATAGCATCTAACTTGTCAAGCAGGGCCAATATTTGCACAGCACTCAAGGTATACAAAATATGAGGATCATGGCCAATATTTCCACTGAATCCACCTGCAAGGATAACACAACAATATTATTAAAATGTAGAGAACATTTTTATTAATCATGAATCCTGCCTGATAGGTTGAATGAGGAAAAGGATTACATACATTTATACCTCATACATTGATATATACCATCAAATAGCTGCCATGAATATTTCTAGCTATGAAACATGAAAATGGAAAATGATAAAGAATAAAATGCAGCAAATACTGCCTTTAAAGTAACAGATAAGTTTAACCAATATGCCGCTAAGTTTTCTTTCCATCGCTACGTGTGTGCGAGATATAGCCTGAGGGCCAATGATGAATTCTGTTGAAGCATCCTCCAAAGCATAGGCCACTGTTAGTCTCAGTAATATTGACATTGAAAACAAATTTCACTTTTTATTACTTTCACCAGTGTTAGTTAAAAATGCCTACTACGACTCATCATGGAAAGTTATAGTTAATAACTAGAGAAATTCAATCAAGTGATAACAATTGCACTTTCCAGCCAGATGCAACTGTTATTGCAAAGTTTTCTATGGAATCTGCTTGTGCTCTCTTCCCAGAAATTTTAGTGGAGCACATATAACAATCCCAATTTCAGGGGCTATTATTTTCCAAGTTTAAAAATTAAATCAGAAGAAACAAATCATTAGACAGAAATACAAGATACATGTTCATGATTTGTGTATTGACTCCGAATTTAATTGACACAAATCTCTTCCCAAGACCAGCAAATTCAAATGCCAATCAGCAGTGAATGGTAAGCTACCATTATGCAACCAATTCCATCTTCTTCCATTTGAGGGATCCAGTCAGCCAACTGACAACTAAATTGCCAATATAACAGAAGTCACAAATATCAGTTTCCAACATGACATCAAGTGGGACTTATTGGCGGTTTCTGTTAAAGATGTCTACATCTTCACCACAAATCTCAACATGATATGGTGTCCAAGAAATCACCTTCTCAAGGAAAGTATGTCTCACCCATATCCAAGTATAGTCACGTTATATACTGCTGAAATATTAAATTTGACAAACTATACCTCTACCTTCTTTTGCTTCAAAAACACGTTCTATGAAAAAACAGAAGGCACAGCCATGGGATCATGCTTATCCCCTGTAGTTGCCAACATATTCATGCAACACTTTGAAGCTTTGTCATTAAATAGTTTCTCCTTGAAACCTAAATGTTGGTTCTGGTTCGTTGACGACATATCATATGGCCACACGGCCACTCTTCTCTTAATGAGTTTCTTAACTACCTCAATAGTATCTCTCCTCACATCCAGTTGACTATGGAAATCAAATTGAACAACTCCCTTCCCTTTCTTGACATTTTAGTCATGTGTTAACCGGATGACTTCTTATCTCCTCAGGTATACCATAAAAAAACGACACTGATAGATACCTCCATGCCCAATCACAACTAGTCAAAAATCAATTGTTGTCAAAACTCTTATCACCAAAACTCTTCATATTTCCAGTGTTCCACGGGGACTCGCCTGCCAAGGTCGGGAGCTTGCCCCCCTCGCTCCCCACGCCCCGAGGGCTTGGGGGCTCCTTCCGAAACTTGGGGAAACGCAGGGGGGAGCTCGCCCCCCTATTTTGAAGCACGCACCGGTGAAGTGGGGGGCTCCTAGGCGCTCCGGTAGTAATGGTAATGTTAAATTCTTAAAGTAAAAGGACAGAAAATGAAAGATAAGGAAAATACCACTTGTACTTAAATTTTTAGCATTACGACAGTAAAAGGACAGAAAATGAAAGATAAGGAAAATACCACTTTTACTTAAATTTTTAGCATTACCATTAATTGTTTCAGGATGTTTGAGAGTGGTTCCAACCTCATCGCAGTTCATATGCAAGAAATCGAATTTTAGATCCTATTCAGAATTCAGCAGACTTAACAGTTTTCAGGATTTCAGGGTTGCAACATTTCCACTGGATTTTATCATGTATGAGGTTAAGGGATTGTCATTTAATCAAGCACATCAACCTCTCTATGTACCTTGATGTTGGTGGTGTTGATTGTTAAACTCCTCTATCATGACCTTAATCAAAATGTAACCTTTAGTCAAGCCAGAAGCTCTTGAAAGTTCTAGGACACATGTGAACCATGAAGACAAAGAGAGGCTAGAGTTTTGTCTAAGACTTCATGAGAAATTAGGAGAGGAGCTTGAATAATCTTCTCTATATATGATGTACTTTGAGTTGGCACGTGTGGACCATAGAGACCAAGAGAAGGAACTAGAGTTGGTTAAGATGACTCGTTTAAGAAGTTATGGTCATGAAACCCCAATGAAGGATTCAAAACCCACTAATGAAGGGCTAAAATCCCAAGATAAAAAGTCAAGACCCTTAATGAAGGATTAAAAGTGAAAAAATAAAACAATGGAAGCCCTAACTATGTATCTAATCATTTGTTGACTCTAAATCTATGGAATGGACTCTCAATGATGAATTATAAATAAGGAGCTCTCAAGAGTCAATTAAAAATTTATTCATCAATCATTCTTCATCTCTGTCCAAGATTTCGTTTGGGGTAAATTTCAGCTGCAGTTCATCTCCTTCATATCAGCTTTGTATTTTTAGTTTTTCGGATCAGCAAAGGGTCTCAGCATGACTGTCAAAGGTCTGCCCTAACTTCAACAAGGATGTCATCATTCCATTCAAGGCTGTTGTCTTCTCCTACATGATTGTTTTCTCTCTTCTGAGGCTGCAGAGAGTTTCAAGAAGGGTTGCCAAGGTTAATGTTGAAGCGCAATAAGGCTGTCATGGAACGTTCAAGCCCAATAGGGCTGCCGTGGAAAGTTCAAGCCCTAATTAGGGTTGTCGTGGTCAGGTAAGGCCCTAAACAGGGCTGCAGTGAGAAAAATCCAGCCCTAAACAGGGTTGCCATCTCCTAAGGAGGCTGCCGAGGGTCTAAAAGAGGCTGCCAAGGGTCAGATCTAGCCCTAGAAGGGCTCAGATCAAAGACAACAGGTTCAAAGGGTGCTGCTACAGGTTCTAAGGGTCCTGCTACAATCCCTAACGGGGCTGATACAGGTTTTAAGGGTGCTGCTACAAGCCCTGAGGGGCTGCTACAGGCTGACAGCAGGCATAAATAGGCCCTAAGCCTAGATAAGTGTTGACATCATCAAGATTAGGACTGCCATCACCTACAGCAGACATCAGTGATCACAGTGGGTTCCTTTTTTAGTCTCTTGTTGGTAAGCCTAGGGCTTACATAAGCAGAGACCTTATCATCTTCTGAGATTTATATCAGCATGACAGAGAAAGAGATTTATATCAGCAGTCAGAGAGCTTACATTATTCAGTTATGACCTTGCTTAGGTGAAGTTGTACTAGGATGACCTGCTACAGTCATGCTTCCTTGGGTAATCTTAGAACAGCAATTGAAGCAGTGCTTGCTTCTTCAGCCTCACATGAAAGATAAGTACTTGGTCTCTATGTCTGTTTACCCTCATCTGAGAAGGGTTTAATGTTCATGGTAATGATGTATACTTGCTCTTCTATTACTGAATCTATCATAAGAAAGGTTGCAGGGTTTTTTCCCTCTGAAAGAGAGAGGGTTTTCCCAGGGTAAAATATGGTGTCTACTGTGCATACATATTTATGTGATGTATTGTGATGTGATGTTTTTCTTTCTGCTGCACTTATCTTTCTACTATAACTAGTTAATAAAATTACTGCTCATTTGATTGATACTTTCAATGTGTAATTATGAAAAATAAATAAAAATGTGCACACATAATTACCTACTTTTGAAAGTAGTTAAAAATTCAACATGGTATCAGAGCTCGGTACTGATGTTTTGCCTTGACCAGCGCAGGAAATATCCTGGATATGGAGCAGTATACAAGTTGATGCATGATTGGATGATAAACATCCTTGATTGGGCATCAGGTCATGAAGTAAAGAAATCCTTTTCTAAAGAACAAGCCTCAGGAGTTTAGACTGAGGACTTTTGTGTGGACAAGTCAAATCTTCTAAGAATAAGTTCAACTCTCATCTTGGAATGTATCAGTCAAGATGAGGTCAGAGAGCTCTGGTCGAAAATGTTGGTTTTATAAATGCGTCATTCAATTCTGCAGGTAACGGTCAGGGATCTAAAAGAGCTCATGATCCATCTATATGGGAGATTAGACATTCTGCAAAGTTGAATTGTAAATGAAACTATGATGTAATGTACCAAGTCACCCAGATTTAAATGCATACCGGAAAGTTTCCAGAGTTTGTGAGTGACCAAATTCAATTCTGCAGGTAACGGTCAGGGATCTAACAGAGCTCATGATCCATCTATATGGGAGATTAGACATTCCTCAAAGTTGAATTGTAAATGAAACCATGATGTAATGTACCAAGTCACCCAAATTTAAATGCATACGGGAAAGTTTTCAGAGATTGTAAGTGACCAAATTCATCCGAGATGTTCTAATATATGTGACTCGGTATTGAGTCTTGGAAACTAAAAGGCAAGAAAGTGCCAACATCCTTTTAGAAGTCCATTGCTGCACAAGATCAGTCCTTATATGACCTGGATCGAACATAAAGATCTGTATTCAAGAGGGAGGATTGTATTGTCAGTTTTTGGCTTTGATATATGACAGTGTTAGTTTTGTGAGCTGAGATGTGCTCACTTACATAGTTCTTCACATTATATGGAGGATGGTTACAGCTTGACCAGAGCTTTAGAGAAAGCATGACAAGATTTGCTGAGATCATACTCTTGGTTAGAGTATTATGAGATATGTTCTAGACAGTGATAATTATTCTTGAGCTAGTATTGTCATTTACACATGGGCTGAGGATAATCTACCTCCTTGAATGGTTCCGGGTACAATATAACAGTTACTATTTCTTCTACCACATGACTTTGAGCTTTAGGAGTCTGGGACTCAAAGGGAGAACCTGATAGATATTTGGATCAAAATAAATGATAGTAATTCCGGCATTTTGTTTAGTGATTTCTGCTTGGACGCAGAGATCAAGAGGAAGCAGGCAGTTCTTTACCTCCCTCGCCTTTCAGAAAGTTGGTTACCTCTGCATAAAACAGTGAGACTTCAATGTCTTGAAGATTCTACCCTTCATAAGAAGCAGTTAGGCTGAGATTGTCAGGTCATTGTCCTGATATGTTAGCAACATTGAGGAGGTCCAGAATCTCACCTAAAGATTAGTAATGAGGATAAGACTTCAAAGAATGAGGTTTACTATTCTCACCCTTCCAATAGTCAGAGGGAACCAATAGAGCACTCTGAATATATGATTGTGGGACTTGTTGCCGCCTTACACACACGTGGGGGGAAAGCACAGCAGAAATCTTCAAGCTACTTGATGTGTCCTTGGGGGCAAGTCTCGAGTCAGGTGTTGTCACCTGATCCTGACTCCTCCGTTTAGGCTACTCCTAATGGAGCCAAGGGGGGTAGTCCCTACGAAAAAGTTTCGAAGGCTCTTGAAGTTTATTAGTTATGGATGAAGTGGTTGTTAGGAGTTGTTTAGAATCAAATTACTGAATCAAGATATTTGCAAATATGAAAAGTACTTCAACAACGTAAAATAACATCAGCATACAAGGTTTAAGCAACAATGATACACTGATAATAAGCAAATGAAGAGTATTGTTGTAAATGTAGATCAGTAACAATGGAATCAAATAAAATCGTGTTGTTGAAAACGTAAAGTGTTTTGCAAATGTCTCTTGGTTCGTTTTAAGTTAAAAGTGGATTTAGATGAGTGGATTAAACAAAGTGCAAGGGGACTCCAAATATACTCTACGGTACGAGGAGTATGTCCAAAACTGGTTCTACGCGAAGAATATGTGGGCTGGATCGAAGTCTCTGGAACGTGTCCAACACTACACCAACGAGAGTGTAGCCTGACGGTATCCCGAGGTCTATATCCAGTGGTTCCCGCTTCCTCTGTGAACTTTCCCCACAGTGGATCAAATCGAGACGTTAGATTTTTGCTTTTGGAGATTTATTGGGATGTGAACTGAATTAAACTAGTTACCTGACTTCCTTTCTGAGACAGCCACTCTAGATCGAACAAACCGCAGATGGTGTAGAGCATACGGGAAGGGAGGCCTTGGTTAATTTTAAGGATTTTAGTGCAATATTGGTCTTGATTATTACTCCCAAGGATCTCTTTCCAGATCAATGACCATACTTGAGAAGTCAAGGGAGTAAATTCCAACTTGAAATAAAACAAGATGCAGAAAGACTTGAAAGAAACAAGTTGTTTAAATACTATAGCAACGAAAATCTTTTTCCCTTACAGGTAGTTTGATATATCATTGTTGGGTTAGTATTCAATTTAACCAAAATGAAAGTAAACAACTACTTGATCTACTTTTATTATCAATCAAATAAACCTAATCTAAGTACTATGCAGATAAAAAGCAAATGAAAACCCAAATCGGGCAGATACAGGCTTCCCCCAAATGAGGGAATGGGGTTGTGGGAGCCATAATCTCAATTGTTTTTCATTAACTTTGTTACAATATGATTTTTATGAACGGGGTTGCCTTTTGATCTTGGAAAGTGATCAAAAAAGGCTTACAAAGCTCGCCTGAAAAAGGGGAATGAGAGGTGATTTGAGAAGCCTGAAACCTCAAAACTTCTCCAACATTTCTTCTTAACCTGTCACGAAATGGCAAAAACCAGCCAGCTATATGTTTGTAGATTAGTGGGTTAATCAATAAAATACAATAAAAATTACAACTTTAGTACTTTGCAACAAAAAAATACTTGGATGAATTTCAACTTTTTAGTACTAAAGAATCTAGCTCTTAGATCTAAGGTTTACAATGCAATAATTGAAGCTCTTTCTTAGATCTACAATAAACAAGTAAATAATTATGGAATGCTTTTAAATCTGATTTTACATGTGAGAACAAGTAACCGGGACAAAGGAAGTTGTATTTTTGAAGAGAGAAGAGAAAGAAGTTGCTCAAGTTCGTATCTTTTGGAAAGCTTGAAGTTTGAAGGTGAGCCAAAGAGTGTTTTAAACCGAAACCAAGAGAAGGAGATGCAACTTAGCTCAACCTTTCACATGGGATAATGATCTGCAAACAAATGCTATCACA
Source organism: Pseudotsuga menziesii (assembly GCA_001517045.1). Taxonomy (NCBI): domain Eukaryota; kingdom Viridiplantae; phylum Streptophyta; class Pinopsida; order Pinales; family Pinaceae; genus Pseudotsuga; species Pseudotsuga menziesii. Next base: position 32,148 of record LPNX011113760.1, on the reverse strand, counting down.
CTTGCAACAAATATATTAGATTTGGTACTTTTCACAATTAGAAATCAAAAAAACATGAGCTACAACTTAATAAAACATGCCTTCTTAAATCGCTAAGAGTAAAGAGTAAGTAAATAAATTGACAACTGCAAATATTTACTCTAGGTGCATTAAGATAACCTTCTAAGCTAGATCGATTATGAAAAATACAACATAACAGAAATGCAGCAGTATCACCTCATCCACCAAGAATATGCACCCACAGATTCACACTTCATAAGCCTCCAAAGCCTTCAACTTTACTCAAATAACATAAGCAAAATAATACATGAGAGCAAAGGTTCCTTGCTTCCGTCCAAAATGAGGAAGAAGGCCTCGCTTTTATAGAAGTTACAAACCCCTGGGGGTTGCCCCACACAACTCGAGTGGACAGGGCGTTAACATGAGATGAGGCGAGTTTATCTGAGTGAAATAAGGAGTTGATAGTTGTGATCTTATTGGGGAGACGCCACCTCTCACAAGAGAGATATGCCTTCACCCCAATCTTCACCAACCCACACGCGTGAAGACATATACATAACTCGCACATGAGTTGAAGAGGGGACGCATACCAAATCTTGGTTGATTTATTTAGCACTCAAACCACCCGAAATCACAATCTTTATTAAAAGAGATGATCTGCTTTGACTTTAAGAAGAGGACGCCACTTTCCAAGTCATTCCAAGCCAATAGAGCAATACCACACGTGAGTTTAAAGAGGGTGAAGATATCTAAAGTTTAATTTGTTATCCATCATATATTAATAAATAGTGATGCTTTTATCTTAATTCTTAAACGCCCCTTCCTAATAAACATAAATGACACCACCCCCATGTCTTTTGACCAAGAAATTTTTGACTTGTGACTTTTTACTATGGTGTCAATATGTTGCTTATTTGCAGTTTTTGGGCACTTTGTCGCATTGATAGAGAAATAATGCCATACGGAACAACTTAGTCACCCGGAGCATGGGAAAAGTGGGTCTCAGGGTAAAGGAGGTGCTCTGAGCTTGAAATTGAGCCCATCCACGCCAAAAACGGACTCCAGATCACATACTTATTACATTTCCATTTAAACCATTAAAAAATGGCCTAAAATTGCGGAAATTTTATTTTTTCGGAAATTAAAAAAAAACTAAGGGGGACCTAGTACATGTTCATAATGACTCAAAACCATGTCTAATACGCTTATATACATCAACACATGAACTTTAATAACCTCCTAAGGCCTAACCACCAAGACGACCATTCCAGCTATGGAGCAGCAGTGAAAAACTTGAAAATTATACATCGCTTATTCAGCATTGCATAATTGACAAGGGAAAAAACACCTTGGAATGATCTGATTGATGGAAGCCAAAGTCCTTTACAAAAATTTTGTTGTGTTTAGAACATAAAGTCCTTTACAAAAATTTTGTTGTGTTTAGAACATTTATTACAACGTCCCCAAGGGGTATGAACATGCATTTATTAAAAAAGAGGCCCAAAAATGGCCTTGATGAACTGTGGAACTTTCTGAGCACTGACAACGAACAATTGGTTTGTTCATGACTTTGGCGGCACACTGGAAATCCACTAAGTGCAAAATTAGTGGATAACAAGCAGTATTGGTGAGTCTAAGCCACCTTCCTATGAGTAGGCAACAAGCGAGCAGGTCTGGAGAGATTCCATGGTGGAAGAGTATGCTTCCATCATGAAGAATAATGTCTAGGACGTTCTGTCGAGACCCGAGGGGAAATCAGTTGTGACTTCCAAGTGGCTCTACAAGATAAAGTATGCTTCGAATGACAGCATTGAGAAGTATAAGGCTCGATTTGTGGCAAGGGGGTTCTCACAAGTAGAGGGAGTTGACTATGATGATACCTTCGCTCCAGTTGCTTGGTATATTTCGATCAAAGCAGTGATCTCCACTGTAGCAAAGATGGGTTGGAAGATCCACCAAATGAATGTGAAGACAACATTTCTGAATGGATTCATACTAAAGGAGGTGTACGTAGAGCAACCAGAGGACCTTAAGGTGCACGAGAGAGATTCTCGTGTATGCAAACTGAAAAAGGCTCTGTATGGACTGAAGCAAGCTCTGAGAGCTTGGTATTCGAGGATAGATACTTACTTGCAGCAGATCGGTTTCCAGAAGAGAGATGCAGATCCCAACCTCTACTTCAATGTAGTAGGTCAGGATCCACTCATTCTGATATTGTTTGCAGATGCTTTGTTTATTATAGGAGTAGAGAAACTCATAGCCAACAGCAAGAGAGATATTGCTTCAGAGTTTGATATGAAAGCACGTGCTCAGGTATCTTAAAGGTACAATGGACTCTGGACTGAACTATGAGAGAGGGGATGGAGTACAGTTGATTGGCTATACAAATTCTAACTAGGCAAGTAGTGCAGTGGACGGGAAAAGAAAGCTCCAAAAGCTAGGTATTCGAGGATAGATATTTACTTGCAGCAGATGGGTTTCCAGAAGAGAGACGTAGATCCCAACCTCTACTTCATTGTGGTAGGTCAAGATCCACTCCTTTTGATATTGTTTGCGGATGCTTTTTTTATTATAAGAGTAGAGAAACTCATAACCAACAGCAAGAGAGATCTTGCTTCAGAGTTTGAGATGAAAGCATGTGCTCAAGTATCTTACAGGTACAGTGGACTCTGGACTGAACTATGAGAGAGGGGATGGAGTACAGTTGATTGGCTATACAAATTCTAACTAGGCAAGTAGTGTAGTGGACGGGAAAAGCAAGCTCCAAAAGCTTGGTATTCGAGGATAGATATTTACTTGCAGCAGATGGGTTTCCAGAAGAGAGACGTAGATCCCAACCTCTACTTCATTGTGGTAGGTCAAGATCCACTCATTTTGATATTGTTTGCGGATGCTTTTTTTATTATAAGAGTAGAGAAACTCATAACCAACAGCAAGAGAGATCTTGCTTCAAAGTTTGAGATGAAAGCATGTGCTCAAGTATCTTAGAGGTACAGTGGACTATGGACTGGACTATGAGAGAGGGGATGGAGTACAGTTGATTGGCTATACAAATTCTAACTAGGCAGGTAGTGTAGTGGACAGGAAAAGCACCTCTGGGCGTTGTTTCAGCTTGGGTTCGGCAGTTGTGTCATTGCTCAGCAGGAAACAAAAGTCAATGACACTAAGTTCTGCAGAGGCAGAATACATCACAACTAGTCTAGCTAGTTGTGAGGCAATTTGGCTTCGCAAGATGCTAGTGAGTTTATTTGATCGACAATTGAAGCCAAGATAGCTAGTTGTGATCTATTGTGACAATCAGAGTTGCATGAAACTCATGGAGGATCCAGTGTTTCACAATCGGTCAAAACATATTGAGATCAAATACTATTTCGTTTGAGATCCTGTTCAAAGGGGAGCAACTAAGCTTCAATATGTGTCTATAGATGAGCAGGTAGCGGACATTCTCACGAAGTCAGCAATGAAGCGCAAGTTTGTCTATTTTAGGGACAAGATGGGAGTGGTGAAGAACACTTTCCTCATTCAGAGAGAGTGTTGAAAAAGTTAACAAGGAAAAGTGTCAAAATCTTACCCTTGCTTCATTTTGAAAAAAGTGACATCTATCAATGCGGAAGTAAAACGTTTTTTAAGTTTGCATGTGAGATTTGTATGCATGCGTTTTTTAATGAGAAAGTCCGCATGCGGGATTTAGCATGAAAATTTAAAAAGGCACCAAAGATTATAAAACAAAGTTGACGAGTAAGGGGAGGCACCAAAGCTTATAAAACAAAGTTGAGGGGTAAGGGGGTGTATAAGAATTATTGTGAGAAGCAAGAGTAGTCGATAAGACAAGAGAGCAAGGGTGCACTTCTGAGACAGAGAGGGTGTACTTCAGGCAAAGAAAGCGGTACACATCTGAGATAAAGAAGGCACACTTTGCTGGGTTTTTCAAGCACGTTTTTTGAGAAGAACTTGCACGGAAAACGAGACAGCACTTGCACAAAAATTGAGGCAGCTTGCTGGGTCAAATTTCTGAGTTGAGATAAGTTGGATTTTTTACTGTAAAAATTAATGTTTGATTTTTATCCTAAAGCATAATAAAAACTCTCTCTCTCTAACTGGTTTTCCCCGTGGGGGTTTTTCCAGGGCTTGATTTTGGCCAAAAATCTCTGAGTCTATCATTTTATGGTGTGATTGTTAAATGTGTTTTTCAGCCTATTAGTGTATTTTACTGTGTGTTTAATTGTTTAGTAAAATTTCATAGGTAACCTACAGCCAATGCAAAACCGGCTGTATGTGAAAACCACGAAATGTTGACATAAACCGGCAAACAGTAAAACACAGAATTTCTTCAGTGAGTGTTGATGCCATATACATGTAGGAGTCACATGAGCTTCATTGGAAGACATCAAAGCACATCTTGCATTATGTGAAAGGTACGAGGGAGTTTTGAGCGAATTCATCAGTTGTAGAGATTGCTTCTGAGGGAAGGTGAATTCACCGGCAGAGATAGAGAGGGCAATTTGTCAGCAATGGGAGAGGGAGCAAATCCCATTCGGTCAAAAAGAAGAGGGGAAGAGAATACCCAAGAGGTCTTCAGTAGTGATCTAGCAGGAAATCTGAGACTTGGATTTCCGAGATAAGTTTGTGTAATACTATGTAAAAGATCCATGTACTTCTGAAAGATAATAAAGAACTCCGACTCTCTCACTGGTTTTCCCACAAGGGTTTTACCAAGGTCACATAGACCAAAACTCTCTATGTCAATTTAGGTGTGTATTACTGATTTAAAAGAGTAATAGACTTAATGTGTTTTTAGTTATAAATAATTGTTTATGATTATCTATGTTATCCAGGAAACAGGGTTGGGTTGGGCAATTAAACAATGATTTATTGAGACTTGAAACTAGGTTGGGGTCAAAGTATTTTTTGAGTAATAAGAAAAATTTACATAATTCAAAGCTAACTCCCTTGCTTGAATAGTTAGTCTTTTTCATTTAATTAGAGAAGCCTCCCTTGGCTTTGTTTGGGAGTATGACTAAACAGAGAGGTTGAATGTTGAGCTGATAGTAGCACCCAACCTGAACTCGCCCCCAAGGTTGCACAATTGAGTTGAATTTTTTCACACTTAGGTGCAAATTAGGGAACAACAAGGACAAAGCATTCCTTGAGAGGGTGGCAATGTTGCAAACACAAATATAAATATAATAATTAATACAATTAGGCAAATAAAAAGTCAAAGGGCACATACCCCTTCGCCTTGTAACTAGTCAATGCATATAGGTATATTGTTATGAGGCTCATTGTAATCATCATTCAATGAATTATTTATTATTCAATATATTCTTATACATTGCAGAAATATTATGTTAATTCAATCATAGAAATAGGAACTGTTTCTTACAAGGTGAACCACATATGACCATGGAAGCATCTTTGACTTGGTTCAAGCCATATTTATTGCGTGATTGATGGGGTCGTCCACCCTAGAGATATCACACATGAGATTTCATGCTTTGGAGATATCACACATGACACTTTAGTGTAGGAGGAAGATGAGCTAAAACCTTATTGTCACGTATATATTAGTTGGGCTACTTTTGTTCCTAAGCAATCTTGAGCAGTTCTTTGAGCCAGTCCTTTACTATGAGATCAACAGATGATGAGCCACCATTTGATGATCTCCCACTTTCAGCAGATCCAAAGCATCCAGATTGACCAGTTCTATGCCATGATTGAGCCTCATGATCCCAGATTCGATGACTGAGTTAGCCATTTCCATGACCCAAAGCAAAGGTTATTACATTGCCCATGATATATGGCAGCCGCAGTTGTTTCAGTGCTTCTCAGATGTATTCAAATCCGGTGCAAGTATATGACCCAGGTGATATTATGGATTTGTGCATCTGGACTTTGATGTTGCTCTGTTGTTTATTTTAGTGGTAAGACTCAGTTGATAGTGGTTGTATGTTGGTGATATTTTATTGGTCTTAATGAAATCTAAAATATAAGTGATCTAGTTGTTATGTTCAAGAGATTCCTTTGTATACTCATTGGTCATGCCCTAATTGTAGTATGGATTTGGTGTTTCCCTTCAAGGACACAGCTTGCTAGTCTTGGCACCATCTTCACTGTCTCTGTCCATCTGTTCCCTTCCCTTCTTTTGGTTTCACCCTGACTTGTAACTTGACTAGTGACATCTAGGATTTCCCCCACCTTCACCTCTATGTTGGAATAGGTCTCCATGTTTAATTTGTGTCTCGGTGTTGGTTTTTGTTATTCATATCACAGGGATGGCTTACCTCCAGGTCTTGAAAACAAGTAGTCGTGTCTTTGGACACTAAGGCATTGAAACTTAAATGCTTATTCTATATGGATGCCCAGCCAACAAAACACAAGCGTTTTTAGAAATTGTTGCAAATAAAGTATAAATGTTATAAAATAGGCGGTGGCCAAAGGAAGAGCACTCATCCATTGTATGATGTAAGGCTCATTTGCCACCACAAGGGTAGCAAGGTGAGGCAAACCCGTCAGGGCTATGGATGCTCGCTAGCAGCGGGGCTAGGCCTTAGTCATTTTCTGGATCCCAAAAGGCTTTCCAAGGCACCTGCCTTTGTAGGTTGGCTATTGTCTTGTGTTAAAGTGAAATAAATTAAAAGTTGATGGCTAGAGGATGAGCACTCATTTATTGTATAATGTATGGCTCATTTTACCCCACATGGCAACAGGGTGAGACTAAGCTGTAAAGGTTATGTCTTTGTCATTTTCTGTTACCAAGGCACCTGCCTCTAGAGGTTAACTACTGTATATTGTTGTGCAAATAAATTGCTAAAAGGTTGTTGTCTAGAGTTTAGTGGAACCTTCTCATTATTCCACCCATTTTTGGGACACTGTCATCTAGTCCAACTTATGTGTCGTGTGGATTCCCTTTTCCTTCAGCCAAGATGCCTGTAGTGTCAAGTATCAAGTCATTCCCTTAGCCCTACCTTGTTTTATTCACCTTCACCCTTGACTAGCAAAATGGCTTAACCCATAACTAAGTACACACTGGAGGTTCTTGTTTAGAGCTACTGATATATATATATATATATATATATATATATATATATATATATTGTGCTTATAATTGCTAGCAGAAGCTACTTCTACTTGAGTCTTAATGTTAACATAGGTAATTGAGCATGCATATCCATTTGTACTTTGCAGTAACAGAGTTTGGTGTTTGGGTAATCATTTGATCACTTTTTACTTGGTCAACCCAGTTTGACCAAGTCAACAGCAAGGTCAGGTATGAGTTTTGGCCGATGGTTGTGGATTATGATTATTTGTGGTCTATCAGTGTCCATTATATATATTCATGCTTCATATGGTGGTTTACTATGATGGCTTGTATTATTTTCAGGGTTACCAGCATTTACAGGCTTTATTATTATTGTTGTTCTGACATGGATGGGGCCTCTGACATACCTTTTTGATGGACATACGGTGTATGAGTACTCATTCTGAGTTTATTTGGACATTCTGAGTTCATTGGTGTAATCGGTCTTCAGTTTCAGGTAGTTGCAGGTGAGATATGGGTCATTTTGGCATTCTGCAGCAATTTGGACCCGGGAAATCAAGATAAAATACATTTCAATTGAAGATGAGTTCTCCTAGGGAGACAAAGGGAAACATAGGGTGCAGCCAGTCAATTGTACCATATTGCTATGGTGTCTGTTGAAATATTGTAACTTCAAAGGATATTCTAAATGTATTGTACTGATGTACCCCAAGGGAGATGTTCTATTCCTCCGTCGAGATGTTATTATAATTGGTCGTCATAGAGTCATGCGGCAAAGCCTCCATTGTAAGTCGGGTCAATAGTACCCTAATGAATATAATAAAACATTGTTTTGTGACTTCCTAGGTGAAGTCGGCCCAGACAAATTAGTGGGGCCGACTTGATTAGGTTAAAAGTCAGTTGACAAAAAGAGTATAAATAGAGGAGTTGTGCTTCTCATTTGAACACAGACTCACTCACTTGTGTAGCGCATAGGAGAGAGAGAGAGAGAAAGACATTCCAGCAAGGAGGAGAATACTTGTTTTGGGTTTTTATGTTATACATCTTATACAAAGGAAGTTTTGCTAGGTTTTCTTCCCCTTGAGAGTTTCCCAAGATAAATACTGTGTCTATCTTGTGATTGTGTTTCTTTCAGTGATTTTGCATATGCTACTGTTGTGAATTTGGATTAAACACTAATGATATCTAGCTAAGCATATGAAATCTTAGCATGGTATCAGAGCTAGCTTAAATAGAACATCCTTCACAAGGTGAAACTCTCTCTCCTCTCCCTCCGAAAGAAATTAGGGTTTCTGCAAAGTTTGGAATTTTGAAGATCTGCCTACATAGAAAGTTGTGCCTCCCTAGAGCGCATCTATTGAGCCCTAGATCGAAGTTTTTGGATGGTTGAATCAGAAAACCAGAACCAGAAATTCTACAGAAACTGCAACCTCGCAAGCAAGTTCGAAGGGTGAAGATTTGGGATCTCCAAAAACCAAGTGGACCAACCAACTCACCTCACTCAAGCGCATCTCCTAGTAAGGTCATCTTTTCATTTTGAGAAATTTCAATTTTTAGTGACCTCCAGGATAGGATGGCCCCAAGCACTAAGCTTGAGGACAAACTGGAAGGCATAGAAAGCTTCCTAGCATGGAAGTATTGAAAGTTTTTGAAAGAAACTGTTGATTTTTGTACCTAGGAAAGTGTTCCCCTAGGTGACTTTAGACTTAGTCACTTAAAAGAGGGAAATTTAAGTGACCCTTACATTAAATGCCTTAAATGGAGCATTTAATGTGACTTTAGAGATTAAAGTCAAGTTTGATAAATTTAAGTGGGTGAGTAAAATTAATTTTTATGAGAATTAAATAAGTGCATTTATTCTCATCCCTAGATCTAATCTAATCTCAGCCATTGGATTAGATGGCTTCTCACCTACCTAGGGTTTTGATCAAAAAGGAAGGGAAAGGCATTTTCATTATTCATTCTCGAGAGAAGGGTAAGCGTGAAGAGAGAGCAAGAGAGTCACAAATTTCGAGGCACCCAAACAAAAGAAATTTATAGTGGGCACGAAAACCGAGATAGCATTTATAGCTTAGCACAAATTTCGAAGAGTGTACGACCATCTGTACAGTACGGATTCTGGGCACAGTTTTGGAGGTGGATTCAAGCACAGATTTCCAGGGAGAAGACCAGCACGTTTCCCGAGGCATCAGGCAAATGTTTCTAGCATGCATTTCGAGGCAGTGCGGCTGGATTTATTACAGTCCGTACAGTACTGTTTTTTAGGCAATCTGGCGCAAAAAACGAGGGCAACATTTGTACTGTTCTGGCACAAAAATTGAGGGTGATATTTGCTAAGATTTCTAGCACATTTTTCGAGAAGAAAAGGCACAGAAATTGAGGCAGCTTATGCACAGAAAACGAGGCAGTCTGTTGGGTTATTTGCATTGGTTGAGATAAGTTGTATTTTGACTGTAAATAACTGTCTGAAATTTTCCTAGAAGAAATAATAAATCTCTCTTTCTGACTGGTTTTCCCCTTGTGAGTTTTTCCAGGGCCATTGGCCAAAAAATTTTGAGTACTGTGTGTTGAATGGATGTGCATTTATTTCATTTTCTGCCATGAAAAACTAAGTTACAGCAGTGTTTTTTAAGTCAGAAAAATTATGATTATTTCCAGCCTTTTTATTTTTTTTGGGTTTGCCAATAAACTGAGATATTTTCACCTATTAAACTGGAGGCTGAAACTGAGCAAAACTTACAGAAACCCCAACCTAGTTTCAAGCCATTTGGCTTCTCTGCATGGTTTAATGCCCAACCGTTCAATGCATAATTTTTTAACAACTTTAACTTGACTAAAACACATGACGTTCTTTTTCTCAATTTTAAACAATTCAGAAATTTTCTTTTCTACCAAGAAATTAAAACTCGGAAAATTTGAGACAGTCAAACACGTGAAACTTAACACGCTTGTTTTTTTACCAATGGTCCAGGATAAAAGTTAAAACCCCTAAGGGAAAACCTGTTTTCTGAGTGAGAGATTTTTTTTTCTTCAGCAAAATTTCAAAAATAAAAATCAGTAGTACTTATCAATTTTTTGCCTCGAAGTTCGAACCCCACTGCTGAAATTCCTTCCTCGAAAAATGTGCCAATCGAAGCCTCAAAATTCGTGCCAGTTAATTGTTGTACTGACAGCAATTAATTGTCTTTTACTTGAAAAACGTGCAGAATCTGTACAGTATGGATTTTAGTATGTTGCCTCAAAAACTGTGTTGAATCCGTACAGTAAGGATTTCTAAATTTCTGTGCAGAATCTTCCTTGAAATCTGTGCAGAATCTTCCTCGATTTCTCTGTTGTACGGTCCTCGTTTTCTGTGCCCTTTTTCTGCTATACAGAAATCTCGAAATTCATGCCAGCTTCTTCTCGAAATTTGTGTAGAATCTCTCTCCTTGATTTTTGTGCATAATCTATCTTCTCCAGTTTTCTCTCTCCTGCTGGTTAAGAAATCTCTTCAAAACCCTCACTATTTCTTCTTCCATCTCTCTACAAAAATCTCTTCTGAAGAATGATCACAAATGGATGATATTTTGCCTTGCCCTAGTCCTTTTTGTTCATGGTAACTTCCCCTGTCAATCTAACAATCAAGATTAGATTAGATGGAGGGTTCACATTAAATGCTCCATTAAATAATAACTAAATGACATTTAGTGCACCTCATGTCATTTAATTAAGTGGAGCAACCCCTTTCTATTTAATCATTCACTTAACTTTATTTAAATGTGAACTTAGGGAAATATCATTACTTAGCCTTTTTAATAAAGTCACTTTAAAATTATAAAGTGCTTCTCACTTTATTAAATGCACAAGACTAGGAATCACAACATTTAAGTGTCATTGTCCACCCCAAGGCAAGTCTAGGTGGACAAACACTTCCTAGGTAACTTTTCAACACTCCCTCTTACCGAGGAAAGTGTTTTTCACCACTCCCAACTTATCTCTGAACTAGACATGCTTCCCTCTACCCAAAGCCTTTGTGAGAATGTCAGCCTCCTGCTCATCTGTCGAAACATACTGCAACTGAACAGCCCCTCTCTGAACATAGTCCCTGATAAAGTGATATCTGATCTCTATGTGCTTCGACCTGTCATGAAATACTGGATTCTTAGAGAGCTTGACGCAACTCTGATAATTGCATTGTATAACTGTAGGACTCAACTCCATATCAAACAAATCACCCATCAACTTGCGAAGCCACAAGGCCTCACAATTGGCCTGACTGGCTGCCATATACTCAGCATCAGCAGAACTCAATGCCACGGACTTTTGCTTCCTGTTGAACCATGACACAACTGTCAAACCCAAGTTGAAGCAACAACCGAAAGTGCTCTTACAATCCGAAACACTACCTGCCCAATCTGAATCTGTACAGCCAACCAATCCCACTCCACCAGATCTCCTATAATCCAAACCATAATCAGTTGTATCTGCAAGATATCTCAAAATGTGTTTTGCAGTAGTCCAATGCACTCTCCTGGGCACCACCATGAACTGACTGAGAGTGTTCACTGCAAATCTCATATCTGGTCTGGTGTTGACCAGATACATCAACGAACCAATCAACTGACTATACAAAGTAGGGTCCACTAACTCTCCCTCTGAAGCATGAAGCTTCGCCCAGTTGGTGATCATGGGTGTCGACATGGGTCTGCAATCGGTCTTCTGAAATCTCTTCAGAACATCTGCAGCATATTTTACTTTCCCCAGGAAAATAGTCCATCCTCTTGCCAAACCTCCATCCACAAATAATAATGCATCGGTCCAAGGTCTGTCATCTCGAACTCTGAAGCAAGATCCTTCTTGCACGCATCAATCAAGTGCTCTCCCCGAGTAATGAACAAGTCATCAACATGCAGCAGAAGAATAAGTGGAACACCACCAACCACAATGTAGTACAGGTTGGGATCTGCTTCACTCTTTTGAAACCCAATCGAAAGCAAGTAGGAATCGATCTTAGAATACCAAGCCCAAGGGGCTTGCTTCAGACCATACAAGGCCTTTTTCAGCCTGCAAACATGAGAATCCCTCTCACATACCTCAAAACCCTATGGTTGCTCCAGATACACCTCCTCCTGTAGAAAATCGTTGAGAAAAGCGATTTTCACATCCATCTGATGGATCTTCCAACCCATCTCTGCCACGACGGAGATCACTGCCCTTATCAAAGAAAATATGGCCACTGGTGCAAATGTCTCATCATAGTGAACTCCCTCGACATGTGAGAACCCACGTGCAACAAAACGAGCTTTGAACTTCTCAATACTGCCATCTGCAGCATGCTTTATCTTGTAAAGCCATTTGGAAGTCACAACTGATTTCCCCTTTGGTCTCTGAACCACTTCCCACACCCCATTCTTCATGATGGAGTTGTACTCCTCCATCATGGAATCTCTCCAAACGTAGTGTGCGAAAGCCTCCTCGTAAGTATCAGGAATGGTATCACGCAAGCTAGTCACCTATGCCATATAGTTGGAAAACCTCTCAGGTGCCCTGCGCTCTCTGACCTCCCTCTTGGGTGGTCCAATTGACTCCTTTGCTTCCTTCATCAACTCCTTAAGCCAACTTGGCTTTCTCTTCCTGGAGGAAGCATCCTGTCTCAGACTCTCCTCAACCTCCTCATTAGACACCTGTCTCCTTAAAGAAGTACCAACAACCTGAGAACCTGTCCCTAGTGAACCTGTACTTGTACCACTAGAACTCGAATCACCTGAAGGTGTCACCTGTGAACCTATGATCCATGAACTTGTCATTGTACCAGAAGTACCTATGGACTGAGCCCCTATAACTTGTGACCCAGCCATACCTGAAACCAACGACCCTGTACTCTGACTCACTGAACTCTGAGCTGTCACCTGTGTAGTACCCTGTTGATCCTCCATCTCGAAATCTAGAGACCTCCTGAAGGCTTTCTCCTCCTCACAATTTCACCTCCCTTCTCACCACAACTTTCCTCTGCGTAGGAAGGTATATGCGAAAATCCTTCGATGTCTCATCATAACCAACAAAAATACCACGCTCACCTATAGCCTCCAACTTTGTCCACTTCTCAGAAGGGACATGAGAGTATGTAAGGCAACCAAAAATCCAAAAGTGGCCTATCTCAGGCACTTTCCCTGTAAACATCTCCTCAGGACTTTTGCTCCCCAATGCACAGTGCGGACTCCTGTTCAGAACATAAGCAATAGTACTACATGCCTCTGCCCATAGAAAGAATGGAAGACTCTAATCATGCACCATGGCTCTAGTTGCACCCACTATCGAACGGTTCTTCCTTTCAGCCGCTCCATTCTGCTATGGAGTGTAAGGAACTGTCAACTGCTTCTTGATCACCTCCTGCCAACAATACTCATCGAAAGCATGGGAAGTATACCCACCCCCATTATCAGACCGAAGTACCCTGATCTTCTTTCCTGTTTGGTTCTCCACAAGAGCTTTGAACTCTTGGAACCAAAGCAAGACTTCCTCTGATCTCTTGCTTCTAAGGAAATAGATCTAGGTCTTCCTGGAAAAGTCATCGATGAAAGTGATATAATACTCGTATCCTGTCAAAGAGGTAGATGACATGGGACCACATAGATCTGAATGAATCGACTAAAGCACTCCCTCAGATCTGGAATCACTGCTTGAAAAAGGAGTCTTGGTGTACTTTCCCAAAGCACACCCTCTACACACACCACTCGACTCTGTGCTGAAATATGGCATACCTGTCGTCATATCTCTCAACATCCTCAAAGTTGGATGGTGAAGATGGGCCATCCTCCTGTGCCATAGCTCACACAACTCACTGCTGCTCTAAGTGTGTGACAGCGTATGATGTGGCTGGAAAAGAAGCTCGTACAGTTTCCCACATCTGACTCCAATCACCCGTGAATAAGATGTTGACTTGGGAAAGATGTGAACTTTCCCATCAAGGACATATACACCGAAGCCTCTATCCTCAATCATGGAAACTGAGACAAGGTTCTTCTTGAGCCCAGGGACATACAACAGATCCCTCAGAAACATAGGTTGCATGGACTCCCTCTCAAAGCAGACGGTCCCTCGCCCAACTGTTCTCACCACTGTATCATCTCCCAATACAACCTCCATCTCCAAGTCTGCCTCTGACATATCTGAAAACATATCACGATCACTTGTCATATGATTGGAAGCTCCACTATTAATGTACCAAGTGGAGGAAGTAGTGGTAGCCCTCAAAGAATGCCCAACAATCATGGAATGCTCCATGTGGTCCTGAAAGTCCTTGTTGGTGATAGAAGATGCTCTCTCCAACACTAACACCTGCAAAGAGAGCAAAGTCTCTCTCAAATCTCGTTGCAAACTCATCAATCTCTGTTGTAGCTGCAATCTGTTGCTTCTTCTTCTTCTTGTTAAGACACTGTCCAGCATAGTGTCTCATCTTCTGACATGCAAAGCATTTCACTTTGTGCATGTCCTTCTTCTCCCCATCATGTTGTTTGGCTCCCTCCTTGGGACCCTTCTTGAACTTCTTCTTCTTCTTGCCCTTCGCTGCTAATGCCACATTCTCCTCATCATCCCTATGATGTGATGTGCTACCCTGTATGTAACCTCTTCGTATCTCCTCCCGTGTGAGATCATCCCACAATTGATCCCATGTGGGCATGTTCTCCCTACCAATGATAGTCTGAACAAATACGGACCATTGTTGAGTCACACCATTTAGTACTGTACGCACCATCTCAACATTCTCTATCACCTCACCTACAGCTGCAAGCTCATCTCTTACCTGTGTGATCTTGGTAAGATACGAAGCCATGCCTTCCCCTTTATCCATGTGCACACTCTTCAACTTCTCTCTTAATACCATCTTCTTGTTTTCATTGGAACTTTGATAAAGATTTGTCAAAGCTGTCCACATCTGAAATGCATGATCTTTTGCTGAAATGTGAAGGATCACATGATCTTTCACGGCATCAAGAATGACCCTTCTTACCCTCACATCCCTCTGCATAAAAGTTGTCTTATCTGTTGCATCAGCAGGTACTGCTACAGGATTTGTTGTTGTACTATGAACTATATCCCATAGTTCATTCTCTTCAAGAATCAAGCTAATTCTACCCTTCCATGGGCTAAAATTTGCAGCCCCCTCTAATCTATCTTCCACTCTCAGACCAAAAACCATGACTGCAACCTGTGACTTCAAGCAAGTTGTTCAAGACTTCTTTTCTCCAAACCCCAGTTTTCTGAATGTTTAAAATTCTGAACCTTTAATGTGCCATGAATGTTTTTGAAAGAAACCCCAACCCGGTTTCAAGCCTTTTGGCTTCTCTGCATGATTTAATGCCCAACTCTTCAATGCATAAATATTTAACAAAATTTAACTTGACTGAAACACATGAGGTTCTTTTTCTCAATTTTAAACAATTCAGAAATTTTCTTTTCTACCAAGAAATTAAAACTCAGAAAATTTCAGACAGTCAAACACATGAAATTTAACATGCTTGTTTTTTACCAATGGTCCAAAATAAACCCCCAAGGGAAAACCTATTTTCTAAGTGAGAGATTTTATTTTCTTCAGTAAAATTACAGAAATAAAAATCAGCAGTACTTATCAATTTTTTGCCTCAAAGTTTGAACCCCACTGCTGAAATTCCTTCATCGAAATACGTGCAAAATACATACAGTACAGATTTTTGTACCTTGCCTCGAAAACTGTGTTGAATCCGTACAGTACGGATTTCTAAATTTCTGTGCAGAATCTTCCTTGATTTCTATGCAAAATCTTCCTCGAAATCTGTGCAGAATCTTCCTCAATTTTTGTGCCATACGATCTTCATTTTCTGTGCTCTTTTTCGGTTGTACGGAAATCTCGAAATTTGTGACAGCTTCTTCTTGAAATTTGTGCAGAATCTCTCTCCTTGATTTCTGTGCAAAGCCTATCTTCTCTGGTTTTCTCTCTCCTGTTGGTTAAGAAATCTCTTCAAAACCCTCACTCTTTCTTCTTCTCTCTCTCTCCAAAAATCTCTTCTAAAGAATGATCACAAATGAATGAACTTTTGCCTTGCCCTAGTCCTTTTCGTTCATGGTAACTTCCCCTGTCAATCTAACGGTCAAGATTAGATTAGATGAAGGGTTCACATGAAACGCTCCATTAAATAATAATTAAATGACATTTAGTGCACCTCATGTCATTTAATAAAGTAGAGCAACCCCTTTCTATTTAATCACTCACTTAACTTTATGTAAATGTGAACTTAGGAAAATATCATTACTTGGCCTTTTTAATAAAATCACTTTAAAATTATAAAGTGCTTCTCACTTTCTTAAATGCACAAGACTAGGAGTCACAACATTTAAGTGTTCTTGCCTACCCCAAGGCAAGTCTAGGTGGACAAACACTTCCTAGGTAACTTTTCAACAAGTATAGGATTGGTCTCATTCTTAGAGACAATGATCTTGAAAAGTACATCAAGGATGAAGTTGCAAAACCGAAAGAAGATGAAGCTAAGGAGAAGCATGAGAAAGACCTAATCAAG
This sequence comes from Pseudotsuga menziesii, assembly GCA_001517045.1. Lineage (NCBI taxonomy): Eukaryota > Viridiplantae > Streptophyta > Pinopsida > Pinales > Pinaceae > Pseudotsuga > Pseudotsuga menziesii. The sequence continues at coordinate 15,576 of LPNX011113760.1, read as the reverse complement.
GCAATGAGGATCATTGTTGATTCTATTAAAGATCACTTGATCCCTCAAGTGTCATCTAAGAAGACACAAAAGGAAATGTATGATGCACTTTCCAGAATGTATGAGGGAAAGAACATCAACAGGAAGATGAATTTGAGAGCTCAACTGAAGGGCACCAAGATGAGTAAAGGAGAATCAATCCAAGATTACTTCACAAGTGTCTCCCAGTTTAGGGAACAACTAAGTGTTATTGGATACACCCTTGATGAAGATGAACTAGTTATGACTGCTCTTAATGGTCTCACTAGGCCTTGGGATTCATTCATACAGACTCTGTGTGCCAGAAAAGAAAGTATGAAGTTTGACATTGTATGGGAAGATTGCATCCAAGAAGAAGCTAGAGTGGCTAACAAAGAAGCTCTACTTAGAGAAGATGATCAGGCTCTAGCCATCCATACTAAAAGAAAAAAACAATCAAACTTCAAGAAGGATAGTCACAAGGAGTATAGACCTCCAAAGAAGTTTCAAAAGAAAAGAGAAAACAATAAGAAGAAAGATTACTCAAAATATCAATGCTATAACTGTCATAAGATAGGACACCTTGCCAGAGAGTGTCCATCAAAGAATAACTACAACAAAAGACATCATGCTCATCTAGCTGAAGATGAGGATGAAGAAGAACGAAGACCTCGAAAGAGACTAACAAATGGAGAAGATGTAGAAGAATATGTACTATTCTCTGCACTCTTTGGGTCTGTAACACCTAGAGAAGATGCATGACTTATTGATAGTAGTGCTTCAAAGCACATGACAGGGAAGAAGCAAACTCTATCAAGACTAAAAGAAATAAACTCTCCTTAGAAAGTATCATTAGGAGATGACTATCAATACCCCATCAAAGGTATTGGTGAATCAAGCTACAAGCTTGACTCTTAAACTTCCATGAATATGAAGGAAGTACTATATGTACCAGGCTTGAAAAAAAACTTACTTTCCATCTCAGCACTAGATAAGAAAGGATATATATCAATACCCATCAAAGGTATTGGTGAATCAAGCTACAAGCTTGACTCTAGAACTTCCATGAAGATGAAGGAAGTATTATATGTAACAGGTTTGAAAAAGAACTTACTTTCCATCTCGACACTAGATAAGAAAGGATATAGAGTTGCTTTTATAGATGGAGAAGTACTCGTGTGGTCCAAAGGAAAGACACTTGAAGATCCTGTGGTCATTGGTGAAGAAGGAGGACTGTATAAACTCAAGGGACATCCAAAGACGGCTCTTGTCTATGAGACTACTAACTCAAGTGAACTATGGCATAGGAGGCTTGCTCACATCAACTACAAAGCACTACCCTATGTGAGCAAGGTGGTAAAAAGTTTGCCAGATCTGAAGATTGATCATGAAGGAACTTGCAAAGGATGTGCAAGAGGAAAGAACATCAAGAATCTCTTTCCGAAAAAGTGAAACAAAGACTAAAGGTATGTTGGAATTAATTCATTATGATATATGTGGTCCTATGCCCTCCACATCTTTAAGTGGATATGAATATTATGCCACATTTATTGATGACTATTCAAGAAAGACATGGATATACTTCTTAAAGACCAAGAGTGAAGTGTTCAGGAAATTCAAGGAATTCAAAGCCTTGATAAAGAACCATTTAGAAAGAAGAATCAAGACACTGAGATCAGAAAATGGTGGAGAATATACTTCAAAAGAATTGGAAGCGTTTTGCAAAGAAGCTGGAATTAAGAGGGAACTAACCACTCCCTACAATCCCCAATAGAATGGTGTTGCGGAAAGAAAGAATAGAACCATTATGGAAGCAGCGAAAACAATGATTCATGACCAAGACCTTCCCATGCATCTATGGGCCGAAGCAGCAAGAACAGTTGTGTATGTGCAGAATATCTGACAGTGCTCTTGGATTTAAGACTCCTGAAGAAATGTATACAGAAAAGAAACCTGAAGTGCACCATCTCAAGATATTTGGTTGTTCAGTATATGTGCATATTTCAAAAGAGAAGAGAATCAAGTTGGATCCTTCTGGAAAGAAGGGAATATTTGTTGGATATTGTGAAGTCTCCAAGGTCTTTAGGATATACATCTCAGCATTCCATCATATAGAGATTAGTAGGGATGTAACATTTGATGAAGAAACAACTCTTAAGAAATCCAAAAGGTGTTAGCTTGAAGATGTACATGAAGAGGATGTACCTCCCAGAAAGGTAGAAGTTGAACCCTCTCCTGAAATGGTAGCATCTGAAGATCATGATATGCTAGAACCTCAGAAACCCCCTACTATGGATATATCTCGAAACAAAAAACATGCTTGGGTAAGACAAATCATACAAGAAGCAGAAAAGTATGGAGCTCCAAAAGGCTCCACAAGAACAAGCAAGAGATCAAAGCCATTCTCCAGTTATGCAGCTTTGATGTGTGATATTGTAGATCAAGAATCCACCTACAAGGAAGCTGCACAAAAGAAAGAATGGTTGGAAGCAATGACTAAAGAATACCAGTCAATAATGAAGAATCATGTTTGGGATATAAAACCCAAACCAGAAAACAAGAGTGTGGTATCTTCGAAGTGGATCTACAAGATAAAACATGCAGCTGATGGAAGTATTGAAAAATACAAGGCAAGATTTGTGGCTAGAGGATTCTCTCAGAAAGAGGGGATTGATTATGAAGAGACATTTGCTCCAGTAGCAAGGTACACTTCCATCAGAACCATCATGGCACTTACTTCCATGATGAAGTGGGTTTTACACCAAATGGATGTAAAGACAACCTTCCTGAATGGTGTGATTAAGGAAGAGGTTTACATCGAACAACCACAAGGATTTGAAGTCGAAGAAAGAGTGACTCATGTATGTAAGTTGAAAAAGGCTCTGTATGGACTGAAGCAAGCTCCTATAGCTTGGTATGGAAGAATAGATAGCTTCTTGACAAGCTTGGGCTTTACCAAAAGTAAAGTTGATCCTAACCTTTACATGAAGATTATGGATGATAAACCTGTCATACTATTGTTGTATGTGGATGATCTATTTTTGACTGGAAATGAGAAATAGATCACAGAAAGCAAGAAGAAGCTAGCTGAAAAATTCGAGATGAAAGATCTTGGATTGATGCATTATTTCCTCAGGCTAGAAGTGTGGCAGAGCCCAGAAGGAATCTTTTTGAACCAGGGAAAGTATGCAGTGGAAATCTTGAAAAGATTTGATATGTTGGATTGTAAAGCCATGGCCACCCCCATGGATACCAACCTAAAGTTGTTATCTGATGAATCATCAAAGTTAGCAGATATGACTCAATACAGATAGATTATTGGGTCATTGATGTACCTGACGAATACAAGACCAAATATATGCTTTCTTGTGAACACCTTGAGTCAGTATCTAGTTTAACCTAGACGGGTTCACCTGATAGCTGCAAAGCATGTGATGAGGTACCTAAAAGGTACGATAGACTTTGGACTATATTATGGTAGAGATCATGACTACAGATTGTATGGATATACGGATTCAAATTGTGCAGGAACTGTCGCAGACAGAAAGAGCACCTTAGGTGGATGTTAATGTCTGGGATCCGCCATGATCTCATGGTTTAGTATGAAACAGTCCAGTGTTGCTCTCAGCACAGCTAAAGGAGAGTACATAGCAGCTTGCTCCGCTAGTTGTGAAGTGATATGGCTTCAGAAACTAATGTCAGGTCTATTTGACATGGAGTTGGATACCACTGTGATTCTTTGTGACAACCAGAGTTGTATAAAGATGACAAAGAATCCTGTGTTCCATGATAAATCAAAGCACATAGAAATCTGATATTTTTATATAAGGGATATGGTACAGAAGGGATCTATAAAGCTCCAGTATGTGAGTATCGATGAGCAAGTTGTTGATGTAAGTTTTTCACAAGTTTCAGCCTTAGGTTTAGAAGTGAAAATATCGCAGTTTATTGACAAACCCAGAAAATGTAAAGGCTGGAAATAATCATAAATTTTCAGACTTAAAAACACTGTTGTAACTTCAATCTTTTCATGGACAGAAAGTAAATAAATGCACACCATTCAACACACAGTACTCAAAAACCAGTCAGAGAGAGAGATTTTTATTATTTCTTCTAGGAAAATTTCAGACAGTCATTTACAATCAAAATACAACTTATCTCAACCAACGCAAATGACCCAACAAGCTGCCTCGATTTTTGTGCAAGGCCATCTCGATTTCTGTGCAACTTTTCTTCTCGAAAAATGTGTTGAAATAACACCTTTGTTTTGTCCTCGAAAACTGTCTAGAAACTCATGTCGTACGGTCTGTAATAAATGCAACAGTAGGACCTCGATTTTTGTGCCATAAAAAAATTAGTTTGTAGCCTCAAGAAATGTGCCTGAGATTCTCCTCAAAAACTGTGCAGAAAAGTACAGACAATACGGCCCTCAAAAACTCTGTTGTACAACCTGTGTACGGCATCGAAATCTATGCAAGGTACGGCCTGTAATAAATGCAGTCAACCTTCTCGGTAAATGTGCCCTCGTCCTCGATTTGTGTACCCTCCAAAACGTACTGTATGGTCACCTTGGAATGTGTGCCCAACAAAAACCTTTCACCTCGAATCTCGTGTTGTCTGGAAAAGCTCAGCTCCTCGAAATTTGTGCCTTCTTTCTCAGCTCTCTCAACTCCTCACTCTTCTCTCAAGAATGAATCAATTTTTCCTTTCCCTTGCTTTTTGCTCAAAACCCTAGGTAGGTGAGAGGACATCTAATCCAATGGCTTAGATTAGATTAGATCTAGGGATGACAATAAATGCTCCTATTTAATTCTCATAAAAATTAATTTTACTCACCCACTTAAATTTATCAAAAGTGACTTTAATCACTAAAGTCACATTAAATGCTCAACTTAAGTCATTTAATGCAATGGTCACTTTATTTCCCCTTTTAAGTGACTAAGGCTAAAGTCACCTGGCGGAACACTTTCCTAGGTACAAAAATGAACACTCCCTCTTATCGAGAAAGGTGTTCTGCACCACTCCCAACTTGTCCCTGAAGAAGACAAACTTGCCCCTCCACAAAGATTTCATCAGAATGTCTGCAACCTGCTCATCAGTGGAAATGTACTGTAAATATACTGCTCCTCACTGAACATAATCTCGAATGAAATGATACATGATCTCAATGTGCTATGACCGATCATGAAAAACTGGATTCTCAGAGAGCTTAATGCAACTCTGATTGTCACAGTAGATCATCGTAGGCCTCAGCTCCTAACCAAATAAATTCACCAGCAACTAGCAAAGCCACAAAGCCTCGCAGCTAGCCTGACTGGCTGCCATATACTCAACCTCTCCAGAACTCAATGCAACAGACTTCTACTTCCAACTGAACCACGGCACTGTTGCCGAGCCCAAGCTGAAACAACAACCAGAAGTGCTCTTTCAGTTTGACACACTCCCTGCCCAATCTGAATCTGTGAAGCCAACCAACCTAATCCCATCCAACCTCCTATAGTCCAGACCAAAATCCATTGTCCCTGCTAGGTATCGCAAAACATGTTTTGCAACTACCCAATGCACACTCCTAGGCTCAACCATGAACTGACTAAAAGTGTTCACTACAAAACACAAATCTAGTCGAGCATTGACCAGATACATCAATGAACCAATGAGCTGACAGTATAATGTAGGATCCACCAACTCTCCCTCAAAAGCATGAAGCTTCTTCCAGTTGGTGATCATCGGTGTCAACATTGGCCTACAATCCTCCATCCTAAATCTCATCAGAATATCAACCGCATACTTTCCCTGTCCCAGGAAAATATGTCCAAGCTCCTGCCAAACCTCCAATCCCAGAAAATAGTGCATCAACCCAATATCTGTCATCTCATACTCTATAGCAAGATCTTTCTTGCAAGCTGCAATGGGTCTCTCTCCCCCTATGATAAACAAGTCATCAACATATAACAGAAGAATAAGTGAATCATCTCCAACCATGATGAAGTAGAGATTCAGATCTGCTTCACTCTTCTGAAACCCCATCCTCTGCAAGTAAGAATCGATCCTGGAGTACCAAGCTCTAGGAGCTTGCTTCAACCCATACAAGGCTTTCTTTAGCCTGCAAACATGAGACTCTCTCTCATGAATCTCAAAGCCCTGAGGCTGCTCAACATAAATCTCCTCCTGTATGATTACATTGAGAAATGCGGTCTTCACATCCATCTGATGGATCTTCCAACCCATTTCCGCTGCAATGGAAATCAATGCCTTGATCGAAGTATGTCGAGCAACCAACGCAAAGGTCTCATCATAATCAATACCCTCAACCTGTGAAAACCCCCGCGCTACAAATCTAGCCTTGTACTTCTCCACACTCCCATTCCCTGCATGCTTTAGCTTGTAAAGCCACCGAGAAGTCACCACTGACTTCCCCTTAGGTCTCGAAACTATCTCCCACACATCGTTCTTCATGATGGAATGGTACCCATCCATCATGGCATCTCTCCAAACATGATGCTGGGAGGCCTCCTCAAAAGTAGAAGGCTCAGAATCACGTGTACTAGCTACCAACGACATGCCCAATCTGTCAGGCATCTTGATGGCCCTCACTGACTCCCTAGGTGTCCCAACCTTGAGAGCTTCCTTCAAGGTTTGTCGAAGCCACTTAGGCTTCTTCCCTGAAGGTTCTTCCCAGACTAGCATGTCCTCATCTGAAGAACTACCAAAGCTAGAAACCCCAGTTGTTAGTTTTTGATAGCTCGGTGGCACTCCTGCATCAAGTGCCTAGGTGCAGGGGTCATTAACTTGGAGTCTCATTTATATTCTTAAAGTGACTTTAGTAATGTGTTTTTTTATTAAAGTACATTTTTTATGTGACTTTACGATTTAAAAGTGAGTTTCACTTTATTATGTTTTTAAAGTGACTTTAAGTCATAAAGTGTACTTTTAAATATTTAGGGTGATGTGACTTTTCAAAAAGAAAAATTTGTTGTAAAGTTCACTTAGGAGATTTAAGTGAGTGAAAAATTAGATCCCAGCCATAGATCTCTTGGCCAAGATCTAATCTCGTCCGTTGAAGGTGAAAAGTCATGAAAATAACCCTAATAGGGTAAATAAAGTGCATGAGACTTCATTTGGCACATTATTCAAGAGAGAACAGCTTGAAGAGGCTCGAGTTCCAAGGAGCAGCTTGGAGAGAAGAGAGAGAAGTGGAAGATGCATGAAGGGCACAATTTCTAGAGGAGTCTAGGGCACGAAAACCAAGGCAGCAAGCAACCATTAATGCTGGGCCGTACTGCTGAGATAAACACTTGATGCTGGGCACGTTTTCCAAGGAAAGGTACAGTAATAAATGCTGATATTTATTGCTGAAGTTTGCACAGAGTTCGAGGCTGATACTAGGCACGTTTTCCAAGGAAAGGTACAGTAATAAATGCTGATATTTATTGCTGAAGTTTGCACAGAGTTCGAGGATGATACTGGGCGCATTTTCCAAGGAAAGGTACAGTAATGAATGCTGATATTTATTGTTGAAAAGGGCACAGAGTTCGAGGCAGATTCTAGGCATATTTCTCAAGGAAAAGTACAGTCATAAATGCTGATATTTATTACTGTGAATGTTTGCAGCATGCATGAGCTCAGCTTCATGGTTGTGGTCTGAGAATGAGATAAGTACTGTTGGTTTTAAGCTGAGATTCGTACATTGTAAATTGTGCATGAGAAATTTCTGTAGTTGAAAGAGAAATTTCTGAGTTTTCCCTTCATAATAAAATATCTTCTCTCTCACTGGTTTTCCCCAAGGTGTGGGGTTTTTCCAGGGTCAAAGTTGACCAATATACTGTGTCTTAAAATGTGTGTTACAGTCTGCTGCTATTTATGTCTTTCCGCTGCTAAATGTGCTTTATAAACAGTGTATCAGCCTACAAGATAGTTCCATTGAATGGTTAATTAATGTGCTTGATTGTGGTTCACTGTTGAGGCCTGATATTGATGGTTTATGAAGTGTTTGACAAAATCTGTAAGTGAACAGAGGTCTGATTTTTAACACCAGTAACCTGTGAACCAGTGGCTGGTGTACCAACTACTGGAGAACTCTGTGATCCCGATGCTCTGTACGGTGTACAAACACAGCCCAAGGTTGTGTCACCCCATTCAAGGCTGTCCACACTAGCTCAGAACCAGTAACAACCACCCCAATTGCTGCAAGCTCATCTCTCACCTAAGAGATCCTAATAAGATAAGCCATACAAACCTCTCCTTTGACCATCTTGATACTCTTCAACTTCTCCTTCAAAACCATCTTCCAATTCTCATTAGAACTCTGAAACAATTCAATCAAAGCAATCCACATCTCATGTGCATGATCCTTCGTTGAAATGTGTGGAATAGCATGGTCTTTAACAGCATCCAGGATAATCCTCATGGCCTTAATGTCCTTCTTCTCAAAGGAAACCGATGCTACTGGATCAGTAGTAGCACTGGGAATGACAATGGGGTGAGTTGTAGTATGATTGACTACCTCATCCTACAATTCATTTTCCTTAAACAAGCAATATCCCGACCTTCCATGGGACAAAGTTGCGTTCCCCATCTAGCCTATCCTCCATTCTCAGTCCAACGGAAGACATTTTCTCAAAAAACAAGTTTCAACAAAATGGTGCTACTGTCACAAGAGTTTCTCTGAATTTTGGAAATGACTTTTCTGTCTGCAAAAATTAGTTTTCTGCCCCACTCAGCTCTGATACCATGTAAGTTTTTCACAAGTTTCAGCCTCCGGTTTAGAAGTGAAAATATCTCAATTTATTGACAAACCCAGAAAATGTAAAGGTTGGAAATAATCATAAATTTTCAGACATAAAAACATTGTTGTAACTTCAATCTTTTCATGGACAAAAAGTAAATAAATGCACACCATTCAACACACAGTACTCAGAAATTTTTGGCCAATGGCCCTGAAAAAACCCACAAAGGGAAAACCAGTCAGAGAGAGAGAGATTTTTATTATTTCTTCTAGGAAAATTTCAAACAGTCATTTACAGTCAAAATACAACTTATCCCAGCAAGTTGCCTCGATGTTTGTGCAAAGTTGTCTCGATTTCTATGCAACTTTTCTTCTCCAAAAATGTGCCAAAATAACAGCTCTATTTTGTCCTCAAAAATTGTGCCATAACTGTCTAGAAACTTGTGTTGTACGGTCTGTAATAAATGCAGCAGTACGGCATCGATTCATGTGCCACAAAAAAATCAGGTTGCTGCCTCGGGAAGCGTGCTTAAGATTCTCCTCGAAAACTGTGCAGAAAGATACAGTCCATACAAACAGTACGACCCTCGAAAACTGTGTTGTATGGCATGTGTACGACCTCGAAATCTATGCAGGGTACAACTTGTAATAAATGCAATCAACCTTCTCGATAAATGTGCCCTCGCTGTCCTTGATTTATGTGCCCTCAAAAACCATAGTGTACGGTCACCTTGGAATGTGTGCCCAACAAAAACCTTTCACCTTGAATCTCCTATTGTCTGGAAAAGCTCAGCTCCTCGAAATTCGTGCCTCCTTTCTCAGCTCTCTCAACTCTTCACTCTTCTCTCAAGAATGAATCAATTTTGCCTTTCCCTTACTTTTTGATCAAAACCCTAGGTAGGTGAGAGGACATCTAATCCAATGGCTGAGATTAGATTAGATCTAGGGATGAGAATAAATGCTCCTATTTAATTCTTATAAAAATTAATTTTATTCACCCACTTAAATTTATCAAAAGTGACTTTAATCTCTAAAGTCACATTAAATGCTCAACTTTAGTCATTTAATGCAAGGGTCACTTTATTTCCCCTTTTAAGTGACTAAGGCTAAAGTCACCTAGGGGAACACTTTCCTAGGTACAAAAACCAACAGTTGATGTACTGACCAAGCCTCTATCTCGAGTAAAGTTTGAATATTTCCGTGACAAGCTTGGCGTAGTAAGAAAAGACTTTCCTCGCAGGGAGGAATAGTGATGATACTACAGACTTTCCTTACAAGAAGGAATGATGAAGATATGGACTCTTCGGTAACGAGGAACAAGTCGAAGATATGGACTCTCCTCGAAAAGGAAGAACAAGTCGAAGATATGAACCCTCCTCGGAGAAAGGGGGATTAGGTTGATGATATGGATCCTCCCTGGAAAGTGGGAGAGATGATAAGACTGTCATTGATAATGGGATGGCAGTGATGCTCTAGTATGAAAGTGGCCAAGTATGCCTGAAGATGCTGACAAGGTCCGACATTGAATTGTGGACGATAGTATCCTCTCTTGAGGATGGTCTTGCAGGAAATAACACTTTGTTCCTGGGAGTGATCCTTACTAGCTGAGGATGGCCTTGCAGACATTACTCTCGCATGGAGAGTGTACCCACATTCATTTGTGGATGCCATAGAATAACACTCGCTTAGGAGTGGTCCTAGCTTTGAAGTTGAGGATGCTCTACGATGAATCCTTACGAACGACGAGTCCTGCATTTAGGTGCAGACGAGATCTGCAGTTGCAAACGTTACTCTTGCATGGAGAGTGTACCCACATTCATTTGTGGATGCCGTAGAATAACACTCACTCAGGAGTGGTCCTAGCTTTGAAGTTGAGCATGCTCTACGATGAGTCCTTACAGACGACAGGTCCTGCATTTAGGTGCAGACGAGATCTGCAGTTGCAGAGGATACTCTCGCATGGAGAGTATGCCTACATGCACAAGTAGATGTTGTAATATAACACTCGCTTGGAGTAGTCCTAGCTCTAACAAGCTGAAAATGGTCTACGATGAGTCCTTACAGACGATATGGTCCTGCATTCATTTGCAGACGATCAAGCTAGTCGATACTATGGACCCTCCTCATTAAGGGGGAGTATCCTGATGAGGATTTCATCATCCTTGGACCTATGTCCTAAAGTGATAGGGATTGATCATCCCGCAAAGAGATCATGTGTACTGCAGGTAGTGTTGCTGCAAAGGATCAAGAAGATCGAAGTGTTGCTGCAAAGGATCGAGAAGATCGGAGTGTTGCTGCAAGGGATCAAGAAGATCGAAGTGTTGCTGCAAAGGATCGAGAAGATCGAAGTGATGCTGCAAAGGATCAAGCGATCGAGTGCTGCAGAAGATGAAGACTAAGTGTTGTTCCAGTACTAAAGACATTGAAGAGTAACTGTCCCAGTTACTGATGATTGTTGAAAACTTCCTATAACGTATAGATGTATTACCTTGATATTGTTGAAGATGCTCTCTCTCGTTACTCCTATAGTTGATGATGTTGTTATCCGTAGAATACCCTTCTCGTTAAGGGGGGGTGTTGAAATATTGTAACTTCAATGGATATTCTAAATGTATTTTACCGATGTACCCCAAGGGAGATGTTCTATTCCTCCGTCAAGATGTTATTATTGTAATTGGCCACCATAGAGTCCTTAGGTAAAGCCTCCATTGTAAGTCGGGTTAATAGTACCCTACTGAATATAATAAAATATTGTTTTGTGATTTCCTAGGTGAAGTCGATGAGACAGTTTAGTGGGGCTGACTTGATTAGGTTAAAAGTCAGTTGGCAAAAGGAGTAGAAATAGAGGAGTTGTGCTTCTCATTTTAACACAGACTCACTCACTTGTGTAGCGCATAGGAGAAAGAGAGAGACATACCAGCAAGGAGGAGAATACATGTTTTGGGGTTTTATCTTATACATCTTATACAAAGGAAGTTTTGTTGGGTTTTCTTCCCCTTGAGGGTTTCCCAAGATAAATATTGTGTCGATCTTGTGATTGTGTTTCTTTCAGTGATTCTGCATATGGTATTGTTGTGTGAATTTGGATTAAACACTAATGATATCTAGCTAAGCATATGAAATCTTAACAGTGTCAGACCTATTTTTGCAGTCAGTTCACTTCCCGTTTTGGTCACCGATGAGATATTGGCAGTTTTATGTTCCCGAGGGAGTATTTTAATGATGGAAAATAGCTAATACGGAAATTGATTTGGGAAAATGAGACAAGGAAATGGCATGGAACCGATGTCAGGCACAGTATTGGGGTCACCTTCATCATCTGACATCAGCTTCAGTCTACATGGGGTCCACACGTCCTTGTATTATTCACTTTGAGGGAGTTTTGGTGTATTTTTGAGGGGGGCGTCCTAGTGATTTTGATCACTTTATGTTGTTATTGATGATTGCACCTTGTTATTGTGCCATGGGGCCATGCTAGTGAAGGATATGTATAACCTCCTAGGCCCACCATGTACTATGTCATGTTTTTACTCATCTTTATGTGGTGTGCCCCCACCTTGCACATTCTTAGTGATTAACCCCCCTCTATTATTGAGTTGGTCCATGTATAATGTCTCCGGCTAATCCTAGCCGTAGATTAGAGTGATCGTATCTTATGATCTTGACCCTTAATCTTTTTGGATCCAAGTATTATGTACTTGAGAGATCTATATATTGAGATGCTCTCTCATTGTAAAAGGCGACTTTTGGCTCTTGAGATCTTGGAATAATAAAATATTTTTGTAAAACCCTTGGAAGCTTTGTCGAACGCCTTGTGTGTAGATTGGAAAGTCTTATTCTCTCTAGCATTCTTGCAGATCTATGCATTTCTAATACTTTTTGCAAGGTGTCGTCCTCTTGGTGAAGAAAGCGATTTCAGTAGGGGCGCTATTGTGACTAAGCTCCAAAGCATTCTCTCAAGTCGCCATTGATTCAGGGAGTATCTTTATTGTGTCGTGCGGCCATCTTGATGTTCTTTGATTCATTTTCTTCGTCATTTAATCTCTCTTTTTGCAAATCAATTCTTACATTGTAAAACTCTTTTGCAGGAGGAGGGAGCGCTTGACATCTTGAAGGGATAGCGATTTCCTTGGAGAGGCATAGAAAACACTCGTAATTGATTGGAGAGGCAAATCATCCTCATACAAGGTTAGTAGCAAGTATTTCTAGCTACGTTTGCATTTGTTTTATTTCCCTGGGGCTTAATCTAGTTGTCACCATCAAACCCTCATTCTTCAAACCCTAGTTTTGTAGATCTGATAGATCGAGTACTTATTCATTGACGACCATCAAAACCCACTTAGGAATAATTAAT